>CABFKO010001652.1:0-12192 GCA_901766855.1 Panagrolaimus sp. ES5
GAACGGAACGGAACGCGTTCCAAAAAAAAGTGGAACTTTGGAGACACTGTATTTGTGTCAGAAAATGTCAAATTTTTGATTTCTTTCAACAAAATAAAAAATTAGTATTTATCGGCTGCTACTCAAGAAATTTAAAATTTATTAAATTTCTTTTTTTTTCACGGTGAGAAAAACTACCGTAATCTGAGATTTCTACCAGTATTTCTAAAGGGGCCCCTATTAAATGATATAGTTTTGGAATTTTCAGGAATTGATCCCAAGACAAAGAAATTAATGGGAGCGTTTGTTGAAATATGTTTCTCAATCTCGAGATCCAAAAATGCTATTTTTCAGTTTTTTCGCGTTTTTCGCCGAAAAAACTGAGCTATTTCTTTTTTTAGAACTATAAAAAAGAAACTTCAAAAAAATAGTTTGTTTATAGTTTTCCGACTGTGTGTTAGTTAAAACAAAACTTAGGAAACGTTTGAATTTTTTTTATTTTTTTGGCATTGTGAAGCTTGGACGCCAACATAAAAATACCGCGTTTTTTTTAAAACATTTTTTTTCGAAACAATTTTTTAAAACCCGAACATTTTTGTAAATATAAATTTTAAAATAGTTTTTAAATTCTTTTTTTTTTCCAGTCAGCAGCAACATCATGTGGATTACTGCTCGTAGTCTTTATCATCAACTTTCTCGAGTTTTGACTGAATTGGATAATGAACCATTGAGTGAAGAATTGGTAAAAAATTTGAGAGATAATATTCAGTATATCAAAAGTCCACTCACCAATAAGGTATACTTATTAGACTGTTTAGCAGAGATAAAAAGTTATATTTTTAGCCAAAAAATGCTTCACAACGTGCTTTATGTGAACCTGGTAAAGCTGTTATATTGTCAAATGGTCAAAGGTTTGAATATGATCGAGTAATAACTGATGAAGCAAAAATATTGAGTGATTTGTTTGATATTAATGAAGTTGATGCTGTTGAACTTATTCTTACTGGTATGCTTTTTCAAATAGTTAACACTAGCTAACTCCGACACAGTGTTGTTGCTTCACCGGAACTTGATCTGATGATCCCTAAAAATACAAATGTCGCATCTCGGCTCCAAAGTGACTCCGGTTCCACCTCCATAAAAAAATACCGGGCACTGCTTAGATAACAGATCTAAATATCTTTTCCTTTTTTCATTTTCGATAAAAATACCTAAAAAATCTATATTGCATACACGAAAAAAAAAATAAACCTTCAAAACAACAATGGATATTTTAGGTGAACTTCAAACTCGAAATTTCAATACTCTTCCTCGAGGTCTCTGTGCTGTTTTGTGCTATTATCAAGCTCATCGGCATTTTATTCTTGTTCTTAAAATGCTTCTGCGTCTTAAAACTGTTGCGGATGATATGATGCCGACAATTTTGATTGAATTTGTTGATTCCTTATTGAAAGATAAGGAATTGTTCAAAAGAATTTTATGTAAGTTTTTTAATATCGTTTTACGTTGCTTATATGCAAATTTTAGCCATTCTTCAAAATTTTAATGTAAAATCTGAATTTGAAAAACTTCAACAACCTAAGTTTAATGGCCTTGGAACGGTTGAACATCAACGTGCGTTATCAGAATGCATCGAAGATATTGGTAAAAGTTGTTATGAAATTTTGTGTATCTTTTGTCACAATTCTCCCGTTGAATTACATGCAGAAATTTTGGAATCTTTGTTTACTGCAATGCAAGCAGTTCCATTAGAGCAAGATTCATTGAGATTAAGTGTTGCAAATTTAGCAATTTGGACATCAATTTTGGTATTTATTAATCCAACAAAAATAAAGCATTGTAAGTTTACTTTTTTGATCGATGTGTAATATAAAAACAAAATTTTTAGCACAAAATGTTCAACAAATTTTTGAAATTTTTCATAAAAATCTCTACCAAAAATGGAAAAATCCAACTGCATGTGCTTCAATAGCATTCTGCTTTGGTATTGCTGTAAAATGTGCAAGAAATTATCCAGGAGGTTTTCGAAATCAAATGGTCGTCGAAGAATCAAAGCTTCTTGATACTGCCTTAGATAATTGTGCCCTTCAATTTATTCGAACTTGCATTCTTGATGTCCCCAATTATTCATCCTTTGAAGTTACGGTGGATATTGTTGATTCATTTATCAAAAGTTTTCTTTGTTACTTTCAAGAAAAGAATCAAGAATTATTTAATATTTGTGAAGATGAACTTTTAAGAATTAATGATGTTGATGAAGATTATATGAAAAAGCCAAATTTATATTATTTAAAGTTTTTGGATATGGTTACACAGGCTTATGCTGGAGATTCTCCAAAAATGTCTGCTTTATGTGAACAATTTACGCTTTCCAAATATGTAAGAGCTTTGCTTTTTTAGAAGTAGTTTTTGCTAAACATTAATTTTTAGACGCCGCTTGTGAATTTTTTAACAACAGCTCGAAATATTGGAGCTCCTAAATTATTTATACCGTACATTGAAATGATCACAACATTTTGTAAAACTGAAAGAGTTGCACAATTTGTTTTTCAATTTTTTACTGGTGATGAACGTTCAATGGCAACTTGGGATCGTCTCTTCAATGGCCTTTCACAATATTTAAATGATTTCAATGGAAAACAACGAAATTTTAATTGGCAAACTAAAGCAGCCTCAACTCCACAAAAGATTACTTCAACGGAACTTGCAGGAATCTTAACATTTCTTCGTCTTGCAAAAATTGTGGCAGAAAAATCTGATGATGCCCGGCTTGGATTTTATGAATCACATCGATGGAATATTGTTGATATTACAACTGGAATGCTAATTGAACCTTTTCCTGCATCATTAAAAGGGGAACTCTATGAATTTCTTGCTTCTTTAGCAATTGATGAACGAGCATCAATGAGAATTTGGTCATCATTAATTCAAAAAAAGATTTGTACTTTTGATAATAAAGTTCTTCATGGAATTCAAGTATGTTACTTTTAAAATTGTGTTATAGTTTATTCAGAAATTGATTCTTTTAGGAAGAATTTCAAAAAGAAAAAGCTAATGGGTTTTATAATTGCACAATGGGATTCCTTAAACTTGTTAGTCGATTACTTTCACGTAAAAATGTTCCAACTTCAAAAGAGCTTACACCGTTTTTACAATTTATTACTGGTTCAATAATGGGGACATTTGGTGATGGAAAATTTTCAAATACTGATCAACTTGTAAGTATATTTTTCTCTCTCACATTTTTCTTATCTGCGCTTGTTTTTAGTATGTAATGTTAACACTTTGCATTGATTCTCTTTATCAACTTCTTCGACATTTTTATATTACAACTGAATCAGTTGCAAATAATAAAACTCAAGTATATATTCTTGGAGAAATTTTAAATGATACTGACTTAAGTCGTATCATTCTTTTACTACTTACAGAATGTTCAAATCGAATTGAAGATTATTCACCAAATAATGAACTTCGTGATAAACTTTCACTTTCATGTCTTCGCCTTCTTACTGTAGCAATTGGACATCGACAATCATTTATTGTTGCAATTCGAAAAACTGGTGTATCAAAACTTGTTGCAACATTGGAAAAACTTTTTCTTAGTCCATTATCAATTAAAGCAAATACAACATATCTCAATATTTTGATGAGTTTTGTTAGTACTTCAGAGAATTTAATCAAGCATACATTTTTTGTTGTAAAAATTTTGCGTGAACTTGTTTCTCAACGTCCATCTCTTCAAGCTCAACTTGTTAGTGTTTTATTTTCACAAAAAGAACTATATCAATCTATTTTTACACGCCTTACATCTGTTTATGATGATGAAATGTCAATCTCACCAAATGATATTCCACTTTTTGATTTACCTGATATTACAGAAGCAACAAAAATTCCAAGACTTCGAGGAGAAATTGCAAGATTAATTATTGAAATTTTTGTTGATTCACTTGAAGCTGATCCAACAAAACCAAATCTTACATATCTTTTCTGTGGTTTTGATTTAAATAATATTGGAACTTCAATTTTAACAACTATGGATACTGTAGGAGAATCAACAAGTTGCTTACAAAGTTTTATCAATATTACCGAAATTTTTATTGCTCATATAGATCCATTCAATGCATCGTTTGCTGCATTGTTTGAACCAACTTTACGATTATTCCTTCGAATGCTTTCATTTAAAACTGAATCTTCAACTGTTATGCTACAGTATCTTCGTGTACATTATGATCTAATTTATCGATTAACAACAAGTCCAGCATTTCAAAAAATTGATTACATTGATAATATTCAAGATGGGAATGAAACAACTCAACAACAATTTACAACAACATTTATTGATATTAATCAACCATCATGTACTGATCCAATCTTTCGACGTGCTGTACAAGGTATCATTCTTCAGCTTGCTGCAATTGAATTAACTTCATTACTTGCAATGGGTCAAACATCTGAACCACAAAAGTTTTATGCTTCTCTTTTTTCTCCTGCAATTCAACATGTTGTGGTTGAAGATGGTGATGAATCAAGTATTATTCCAGCACCAATGAAAGAATTACCACTAATTTGGGCTTTATTAGAAAATAGTAAAGCCGATTGTGAACAACTTCCATTACCAACCTTAAAAAAATTTCATGATCGAAGAATTGATGAAATCTTAGGAATTTGTTTACGAGATAATGGTATTGGTGTTGAACAATATGATGTTTTATATCTTCAATTTTTACTTATTACTGAAATTGATTCAATTATTTCTGCTGAAATTCGAGAAATTGAAATGGTTTGTTTTTCTTTCTCTTTTTTTCCCCCGGTAAATTAAAAAACGATGTTTTAGGAATGTCAAAGTATTCTTCGATACTGTACAAGATATAATGCTCGTCGATTAGTTGAAGCATCATGTGTTCATTTACTCTCTGGATGGGTTGCTGTAATGAATACGCTAGCATTTTTTGCACCTGTAAATTTCATTGAAGTTGAAACTCAACGCTTATATTTAGTTGATGCCCTTTTTCTTATCTTAAAATATACTGGTGATATAAAAGTTAATGATGAAGTTGCTGGTGGAATTTCAAATACCGTATATCGCCTTGTTACATCTATTGCCGATCTTGTTGCCCTTGATTCATCAATTGAAAATCGACGAATTTTACTTGGTGATATCTTGACTCATCTCTTTCATTATCTTATTTCATCAGGTTTGATTTTAAATTTAAAAAATTTAAAACTTTTTTAAATACGTATTTAATATTTATATTTCAGAATATGCAAAATGTGTATCATTTAAACTTGATTTATATGGTTCAATTATGAAGATTTTTACATTATGTTGTATTAAAAATGATGAAAAAGAAGAACAAAATTTTACAAATGGAGACTTAAGCTTTGGAGCCTTGGAATCAATTTTGAAGGAACGTAAAGAATATCATTCATCATGGGGATCTATTTTTGCTGAATTATCAGAAAATGTTATTCGTGCAATTTCTGAAGATATCAACTTTGCTCCCTTCCAATTAAAGGTTCGTTTTGTTTTGTTGTTGTTGCTGTTGCGGTTCTACTGCTACCATAAATTAATCTTGGGGGTCTTGAAACATATGTTTCAAATAATAAGTCAGTCACATCATCATGAGATTCTGATTCATTTACTTGTGGAATAGGCGGTAGACACTCTTTAGGTGATGATGCTCGAAGACGTTCAATATTTCCGCCACCTCTAGTTTGTGTTGTTGCATCAGTGATAACTTTAGATTTTCGGATTTCTTGAATTACAGAACACCGTTCCTAAATTTTGAATACTTTTTAAAAAGTTTAATTTAAAAAAAACCTTACTTCTGATTGAAAAATTCCTAAAGTTGTGTAGCGATACATTTGAGGCTCATTTGCATAACTTTGATCATCATCATTAAAGCTTTCAACGGTTGCTGCATTAATATCGTAAATTCTATTTCGTTGTAATAATGGCATATATGCATTCCCTGGCAACCAATATTGACGGCTAAATTTAGTGTGCATCAAATTAATAAAAACAGAAATAATTGAAAGTCCACAAAGTAAATAGAAAAATAGTGCAGCAAAAATTAAAGGATGATCTGAAATTTTTATATAATTTTATATATCTATTTTTTAAGCGCATTTTTACCTCCAAGATCAATGCCACCTACTCCAATAGTGGATAAAGAATTAAAAACAAAATAAACTAGTAAATGTACATCAACATTAGGATTATATAAATGACAAAGTAAACATCCTATGCTGATCCATCCAATTAAAGCCATCACAATTACTGTAATTGGCATAAGCAACAGACGTTCAGCTGTGCTGACTCGATAATTTTTTGGATTATGTTTTAATTGGCTATCATCTAATTTTTCTTCTGTCTCTGTTTCACTAACGCTTTGGAGGGTGCAAAATCGAAACATATGCCATAATTGTACTGTATTAAGTATTAGTTAGTTAAAAGATTACTGTAAATTAATTGTGACTTACCAAAAATTATACATGGATATGATAGAATTTTTACCAAAAGATATTCAACATCTTTTATAACAACGATTGTAAAAGGTATCCCAAATGTGCTAAAAGCAATAGAAATAACTCTACCAATTTTTGTAACTGGATAAATATAACTGTAGCCGATTGTTGTTATTGCAGAAAAAGCCTTAAAATTTATAAATGTAAACTTTTTTTTATTATAAGTTTAATGTGTTTACGTAAAGCAATGAATTTGTAAAAGTGCATTTTAGAACAGGCATAGGTGGCTTTAATCGTAAACGCTTTTCGTAATTATTTAATTTTGCATCTAATAGCTGAATCATGTATTGTGATTTGTGATCATGAATAAATAATAATAATTTACTGTTATTAAAAATTTCTGGTAATAGCTCATTTTTGATAAATCTGAAATATCACCTTTTTTGTGAATACAGTAGGAAATTAAACAAGAGTCACTTTTGGCGATTAATAGAAATTTTATGTTGCCATTGATAAAAATAATTTTTTGATTGCGAATTTTCTGCCCAATAAAAAGCAGCACCAAAACATAAAATATAAAAGACATAAGATGAAAGAAGAATAATATGACCTAATCCATATTTATGATATATTTGTTTCAACAATATGGCGAAATTAAAAATTCTTCTACTGTTTGTAGTCATTTTATAGCTTTAACTTTAAACAAAAAAAAATATAAAGTAAAAAAACTAATGCGCAAAAAAGTCATGCATAAAATAGCACCAAAAGTTTTTTTGTTAACTTTTTAAGAAAAAAAATATAAATATAAAGAACAGAAGCAGTTGACACATTTTTTATAGTAAAAAAATTTGCTGCTTCTCCCAAAGGAACATATATTTTTTTCTTTCTACTTTTGTGGATTCTTAAGCATAAGCAAAGAATCAATTGGTTACCAAATTTCTTTTTGTGTCATATCAAAAAAAAGGGAAGAAAAGAGACAACGATTTTTGATGGTTGTTTGAAAGGCAATAAATGTGTTGACTCTCATGGGATTTACAACAAAAAGAAGACAAGAGAGGGGGACAAGGATGAGCATTTAAGATGCGACAAGTTATCCTTTTATGCATAAAAAAATGATAAATTACATTTTATACTTTTTATTAAAAAACAAAAAAATATAAAAACGTAATTTTTTTAGATTGTTGCTGCTGCATGTTTAACTGAAATCCTTCGAGAAGATTCATCTTCAAATCAACATGTTGCACAATATTTTGTTAAATCTGGAAATGTTAATAGTATTTTAAGCAGTGTTCGAAATCTTAAAATTGATTTTGAACATATTTTGGATCGAAAAAATCGTGAAACATGTTCATATTTTATTACTATAATGGTAAGGTCTTTTTTATATATTAAATTGCATAAACTGCAATAACCAAATTTTTTAGGCATTATTTACTCGACTTGCTGCATCAAATTGTGGTTGGAATGCCCTTGTTGATTATCTCGTTATTCCAACGATAAGTAATTTAAAGTTTTGGAAAAACATTCCTCGTGGTTTCTTTACTGGTAAAGAATGGAAACAAACGATGGAATCTCCAGAAGGTGCATATGCTCGTGCATTTGAATGTTTTATGCAATTTTGTCTTGCAATGAGTTCAAATCCATATTGGAGAACTGTTTCATGCCCTGTAAGTTTTAAATTTGCAGTGATTTTATTTGCATAAATTTTTTTTTTCAGCTTCTTGAAGCAATTGAAGCAAATCAAGAATTAACAAATCAACTTATTCGAACACATCCAACTTTATCTCTTACAAAGACTATTGCTCTTCTTGTTTTTTACATTCATAGTTTGGGTAGGTTTTTTTGTACAAATTTCACGTCAAGTCTTTTTTGTACTGCGCGCAGTAGAAATTGCCTGAAAAAAGTGCAATCAATCATTTCAAAAATCAGAAAATTTGAATTTTACCCAACAAGGAAAAATTCTAGAAAATTCTTTGTCATTTTCTTTATTGGGTAAATTTTAAATTTTCTGTTTTTCGAAGCGATTGATTGCATTTTTTTTCTAGCAATTTCTTCGGCGCGCAGTACAAAGAAGACTTGACGTGATTTTTTATTGCATATTAATTTTATGTATTTTTAGATGATAATGCAAAAGAACCTATTGAAACAACAAAATGCTTAAATGATCTTCTTCTCTTACATACTCAAGGTGCACCCAAGACAGGATTTGAATTAACAAATTTGCCAACTCGTTCAGCATTCAATCTTCCTTTGAATCTTTTTTCTAAACGTTCTTAAAATTGTCTTTGTGTTTTTAAAATATTTTGTTTGTGATCTCTCTATATATTTTTTTGTATTTATAAATATTTTTGTTGTTGTTATTCATATATAAAATATGGTTTTTGAATTTTACCTTTTAATGTTTTAATATGGGTTTTTTCACCATTTATATCTTTTATTATGGGCAAAATTTATTATTTGAAAAATTTACAGCATCAAAAAATGCCTCGAAAAGCTAAAGTTGATGAATCACCTCATAAGCGACATCACCCTGAAACTTTAAGTGATACAGAAATAGCTGAAGATGAAGCGTCTCAACCTGCTGGAAAGCGTCGAGAAAATGATGAAAATCGCATAAACGGTTATTCCAGTGATAATGATCACGGAAATCAAGGTTGGTAAAAAATATTTTTTGCTTCAAAATAATTTTTTGATAAGAAAAAGGATTTTTTATTTTTAAACATTTTTAAAAAATAGGCTTGTGTAGAAAGTAAAAAAGTTGAAAAACTTGTCCGCAGAAAATATGTCTAATTCGCAAAATTCGATGCCTAAACAAAACAAAAATAACAACAAATTATAAAAAGCTTTTCTATTAGTTCTTTATTGTTCAATAAAATCCCTAAAAAATTTCATCATTTTGTTTTCGGCAAAGTTTTTTTCTAGTCGTGGTAGCTTCCCAAAAGTTTTTTTTGTTTAACCGAGCTTCTTTCTATTTTTCATGCATCTTGATTTATGGTTATAAATGTGCGTGCCAGATGATGCAATACCTATTTAGCCACTTTTTGTTCCACCTTTTTTAGGCACACATACATATTTAAGCTATTAGTTTTTTTAGTCATCACTTTTTTAGATTTTTACGAAAGATTTTTCCTGTATTCTTTTTTTTTTCATAGTTTTACAGATTCTTAAAATGATATTTCGTGCATTTTCAGATGTGAAATTAAAAATTTAGTTCACCTTTAATTAATTTTTTAAATCTTTTTTTCTTCTTTTTTGCTTTTAAACTTTACCTAGCCTTCGAAAATTTTAAATATTTATAAAATTGTGTAGTCGATCTTTACTGAAGTTTTTTATAAATACAGTCAGTCATTTTATTAGTAATTTTAGATGGCAACGACAGATAGTTTTTTTAAGTTCGATTTTGTTACTGATGAAGCTTTGAATAATGATCAATACAGTAACCTTAATTTAAATCATAATTATAAAAGCTTGCATGTTGATACTGTAATTTCAAAATCAGTTACAGATGATGGAAGAAAAGTTCAAAATTACGGTAGAATTAAAAAACTTGCAGTCCTTTTTTAAAATTAATTTATTGCTAAATTAAGGATAGAAGTTTCTTATCTGTAAATAAAACCGAAAAATATAAAAGTAACAAGCTTTCTAAAAAAACATAGCTATTTTTTAAAATAGTTATTACTGGGGATTATTCTAAATGTATAAAAGGACTGTAGCTGTACGAAAAGCGTTTTTAGATTTTAATGATTTACAAGCAAAAAATACTTCAACTTCTTGGAATAAATCTTGCAAAGGTTTATCATCAAATCTTTTATCCTTCGATCGAAATTGTAATGAAAAAGATGAACTTAAAAGTGCAAAAAATCTCAACAATAGCACCCTTTCTCTTCATATTGAAGCGTATGAAAATTATACTGAAACTGATTCACCTAACGTTAAAAAAGAAGATGGTTTAAAAGAGAAAGATAAAAAATTAGGGTTGAAAAATAAATGGAAAATTGTAAAAAAAGTTTACAATTGTCCAACATCCGCCATTCAAGTAATTTAAAAAAAAAACAAAAATTTCAATGGTTTTCTTTACTTTAAATATTTTGCAGAATCCTTTTGAGTTTCCAAGACAGCAAGAAAATGAAGCTATTACATCACCAGAAATTGCACAGTTTACAGCATCTCAACGCTTACTTAATCCTAATGAAGCAGAAGGTAATTAATATATGAGTGATGCTGTATTTTCATTTTTTATCTTTTCCCAGCTTTTATAAAAAAGACAAATCTAAGTCTGAGAGAGCGTTAATGTTTTTTAAATTTGTAACATAAAAATTCAAAAATAATATTTTTCATTGGAAAAAATACGGAGTACTGTAATTGCTAAATATTATGCCAGACTATGTTAAAAAATTTTGAATAATGACTTCGTAAATTTTAATTTAAGGGTGATAAAGTTTTAAGAAATATTTAGCGGTAATATTAGATAAATTGTTTAAAAACGAAAATGAAAATTTTTTCTGATTTTCTTGTCAAAATTTTGTAATAGTTGTTTAAAATCAATATCGTTTTAGTTGAAGATCTTCCATCCACATCTGTTTCTCAACGACTTCAACGTCGTCGCTCTATTGAAGGTGGTGTAGATCTTTCAAGGACTGCTGATTCAATTGATATCGATGAAGTGGTTATTGCTGGACAAGTAAAAGAAATTGAACTTGAAAATTTTATGTGTCATGCAAATCTTAAAATGCGTTTTGATACAGATAAATTTAATTGCTTTTATATTGTTGGACCAAATGGATCTGGAAAAAGTGCCATCTTTGCTGGTCTTAATATTGGTCTTGGAGGAAAGGGACGAGCAAATAATCGAGGTTAGTTGTTTGAAGATTTGTAAATTTATATACTGTATTTTTTTTAGGTAATTCTCTTTCATCTTACATCAAAGAAGGCGAAGCGTAAGTGTGTTTTTGCAAATATATTCTTATTATAAATTTGGATATTTTAGATCAGCAAAAATTCGTGTTCATTTATCAAATACTGGTGCAAATCGTAATACTCAATATGATAAAGAAATTATTATTGAACGAATTATTCGTCAAACATCTTCAACATATTCCCTTAAATCTATGGATGAGAATGGAAAAATTCGTGTTGTTAGTACTGCAAAAAAGGATCTTGATAATATTCTTAAACGATTTTCAATTGAACTTGAAAATCCACTTTGTTGGTTGTCACAAGATCGAGCACGAGAATTTCTTCAAGAAATGAAACCTAATAAACTATATGAAATTTTTATGATTACTTCAGAACTTTGCATTGTAAATAAATATCATGAGACTACAGCTGATCATCTTCAAGATATGCAAAAGATTTTGGAGAATTGGAGAGAAAAGCAAAAAGAAATGAAAGAGTAAGGAATTTTTTTTGTTAAGTTGGCATACTGTATTTTTTATATCATTTTTTTTTTCAGAAATTTTGATAAATTAAAACAAATTGCTGAAGCAACACAAAAGATTCGAGCATTCGAACGAGAATTATCAAAATATAATTGGATTGCATTATGGATTCCAATGAAAACAAATGTTCAAAAGGTTGAAGCTATTGAAAAAGCTGTTGATAAACTTCAAAAAGATATTGAAAAATGCCAAAAGAAAATTGAAGGAAGAGATGTAAGTTTATTGTTTCAATAAATTTCGGTACTTATTGAGAAAAAAAAAGCGAAGAAGAAATCAAAAAATAAGTTTTGCTCTCTATTTATACCGT
>CABFKO010001685.1:0-18258 GCA_901766855.1 Panagrolaimus sp. ES5
ATTTATTAATATAAAATATATCTTTTGATATTTTTTACAAAATAAACTATTTAAAGACAATCTTCCATTGCAGTATCATGAAAAAGAGCGTTGAAAAAAATATATAAAAGAGAAAAGCAAGACGTAAACTCGTGATAGAGAGAAAGAATAAATAATGAACGTTCTTTGTAGTTTGTTGGTGTCCTTGCTTTTGGTTGTCGCTTTTTTCCCTCTTCATTTGTATGTATTTATATAGGATAGAAGTAAGATCTTATTAACACTAGCCATTCAATTCCACAAGGGAAATCGAAATATGTAATGTCTGTTATCCCTTTCCTCTATAAATTTTTTTGTCTTTTGTCGTTAAATTAAAGTTCGACTACAAGGAGATTTTCCATGAAAAAATGTAGTATTTAATTTATCAAAAGAAAATAATTTTTAGGCGTATTTTTTACAATTTTTAATAATTTATACTTTTTTAATAATTTTGGAATCCTTTTCATTGTTTTGTGAATCAATAACAATCATACATTTATTATGATTTTAACACACACATATAAAATACTTTATCTGGCATTTCTTTAAAAAAATTTTCAAAACTGTCGTCTTTCATTAAATATATTCAATGATTTATTGCATTTTAATAACTTTAATCAAAACTGAAAAAGAAAAGCAAATGAAAGCTGTAATAGAAATGTTTTAAAAAAAAGAAAAGTAAAAATAAAAAAATTTTGAAAGAAAATCGGAAAGTAATAAACTTTTTTGTAAAATAAAATGTTAATGAAACACTAAAAAATACACTACAAAATGAAATAATTTTTGATAAAAGTTATTATTTTCATGTCCATTTTCCCCAAAGGGAAATTGCTCAAGAATGAAAAAAAAAGTATTTGATTGATGAAAATAATTTTTGAAAACTATTTTTTCTAGAAAAAAAAATGCTGCAGCAATGTGGTTTTCATAAAATATGAATCAAAAAAACGAAAATTTCAGACATCTTTTAACAGATTTAGATGTCAAAATAAATCAAAGAAAATGATAAACAAAATTGAAGAATATAAAAATATTTTACAAAAAAAACTATTATTTATTGTTAAAATAATAGTTTTTTTGATTTTTATTGTGCCACACCTGAAGAAGGCAGAATTTTTTTTAAGGAAAGAAGACGAGCTTTTATTTCCAATTTTTTTAAACTAAAAAAAGAAATGGTTTTCTAATTGACCGAAAATCATTCATTCATTCATCCTATTTTAACATTATTATTAATTAATTAATTTTCATTATCAGTATTAAATGATCGCGATCATCATCCATTTAATCACGCATTTTCGTTCAATCATAAATGCAAAAAATTTTAGTTCGTAAATTGTTATATTTATTATTCATCATCATTGTCGTTTGGAAGAGGAGAGGTAACCCTTTCATATATTCTTTTTTTTTCGATTCACCACGTGGTTCTAATTAAAGTCTTATTTCTTTTCGTAATAATAATAATACTAACAATGAGAGGAAGATATTACCGCCTTAAAAGCCTATCAAAATTTAAACGTAATGTGACCAAGGATCGTTGGAAATAAAATGAAGTTCATCAAAAATGTGCGCAACTGATGAAGAGTTTTTTCAGATGCACTCACGTGGCGCCCAAATCAAGTAATATGTTTTTTTATGATTTCCTTTTTTTCCATAATGATGATGATGATGATGGCGTGATAATAATGTTTTCTTTACTAATTTCTTTCTTTTTTGTTTTCATCTCTTGTCTTATTTTATCAATGAGTTTTAAAAATATTTTTCAACAATTTTTGAAAATAAAATTAACCGTAATAATTTTTCTTGCAAAAAATAGGGAAAACATAATGAAATACATCGAAGAATAAAGAATATTTAAGTGTGTCCATTTTTTTTCTTTTCCTTTTTACAATCATAGTGTTTTTGACCTTTGATTATTGATAAAAAAAGTAGTTGTGCTGTATTTTTTACTTTAAACTTTGAATTTTGGATTTATTTTGAGTCGTTAAGTTTCTATCTTTCGGCAAAAATTCACATAATACATTTACATTTTGTTACGCTTATCCATAAATAAATTTGCATATTATTTTATCCTCTTTTTTAAACTTTTTATTATATGTTTTTACCCAAAAAGTGGGGGTTGCATTTTTTCTCATCTTTATCAAAGATGTTTATCTGTGATAAAAGAGCAGCTCATAGTTTCTTTTATTCATTGAGAGGGTGGTTAAAGGGCGATGTTGCGATTCAGGACGTACGTTCCCAAATTTTCACCATATAATGATAAAAAAGGCTGGGGGTTTTTTGGACCACGGATGTTACGTACAAAATATAATAATGTTAATCGGTTTGACCGCATGGTCTGATTGACAAAAAATAAAGGAGAAAAAAAAGAAGAAAAGAAAAACAATAGCATGAAAAAATGTTATGTTTTTTTAGGATTGAAGATAGATCAAAGATTTAAAATTTTTAAAAATAAAGTCTTTTAAAAACAACTTTAATTTATAAAAATTTTTTTGTTGAGTCCTTTAAAAAATATTTGTCTTTTTTAAAATTGGTTTCTCCCGTGCCCAATTTCATCATATAATACGTTGTATTTGGTTAAAAGTTACTTTCTTTTTTTTCTTTTGCGGTGATCGAGACGCTTTCATGCATGCGACATTCCTTTTCCGGCCTCGGGTAAAAAAGATAGAATTTTTTTTTTATTTATGCCTACTTTTATTTTTTTTATTGTTGATGCCTTTGAAACAAATGACTGCGCGACGCGAAACGTGAAATGATAAATTATTTTTTGAAAAAAAAGATGTGAAAAATCCTTTAAAAGTTTATTAAAAAGTGTTTTTTGAAAAAATTTATTCAATATTTTACATTTTTAGACAAAATTGTCCTGAAAGAGATACGGTAAATAAGCGTGTATTTTCGTGTTTTTTTAATGTTAATAAAAGGGAATTTCCCTTACCTATTCTTATTTGGATAGAAAAGTATTATTTTTTACCAGATGGTTACATCTTGCCCTGTTCCACATTCAACTACTGGCACACTTGCCTTAAAAATGGCCAATAATAAACAATCACCATTTATGCAATTAGTTGTTGAATTTAATGAATTTGTATGTTTATTTTTTGCGCCCGATTCATAGATCAAAAATGCCATTTTTTTAGCTACTTGTTTTTCATCGTGCAAAAAAATCTTCACCACAAAAGGATTTAAAAAATGCAGAAAATATTTTAGAAATTTCTGAAGATAAACGTGTTGATCTTATTATTAGATCAGTTTGGAGGATATTGGCAGAAGTTGAGCCTAGGACAAGTGCTTTAAATGGTAATATTCTAAACCTGTTTTTAAAGATTTTAAATAAATGTAATTTCAGAAAATAAACCCTCACAATTTTTTGAAGAATGGTCAATTCTTGCCTGGGGCTTGCTGGGAATTGTTTCACGGCTATTTCCAGGAACACATAATGAAACATTTGGCGGATTTGAAGCTAAACATTTTATGGATAAATTACATCACGCAATAAACGTATTATTTATTAAATCTCGAAATCATAGCAATCTTCAACCAGATATCCCACAAGAATTTATGGATTTATATCAACAATTTAATCAAGTAATTAAAAATTCTTTTTGTGAATATTTATTGTTCATTTATTAGTTTTCAGGCTTTTAATAATTTATTTGGATATATTGAAGGATTGCATAGAGTTGGCAAATCTGTCCCATATGATTACGGTGCATTTCATAACAAAATAACACAAATTCAAGAAAAGCTGAAAGAATTTTTAGAACTTCATAAAGATTTAAGTCGACGAGTAAGTCAATTTTTATTTTAAAAACTTTTTAAAACATTTTTTCAAAATAATTTTTAGTTTGGCAAACAACTATGGAATGAAATGAGAAATCAACAAATTGAAAAAATGACAACATTTGGTTATAATTATCATGGATTTACTCAAAAAACAACAAATTTTTATTCCATGATGATATATAGTTTAGGTGTATTAGCTTCAAAACTGCAGGTAAATAATTATTATTTTCATTTATTTTTTAAACTGAGAAATAAATTCAACGTTAAAAATAGGTTACTATGACTTTTAACCTTTAATCAAATGCACTTTTGATTTGTGTTTTTATTTGATAAGTTCAAAATGACAAACAACAAATTCTTTTGTTTTTCAATGATTTTTAAAATGAGATTATTATTACTTTTTTTCAGCTGATTCGATATGAATTTTCTTTTGGAATATCAAAATATTTTGCAATTGATTCTTTGAGACCTCTTGTTGATAACATTTATTTTACGGTGGAAGTACTTTTAAGTGATGCAATTGTTTGCCTTGAACCCAGTCAAAATGCAATTTTAGTTACAAATAATTTATTTCCGATAAAAGTTGCATCATTATGTAAAATTGCAATATATAAATCATTTTCTCTGCAAATTGTCTCAGAAGAAATTGCAATGCAAATACAGGTATTTTTTAAATTTATTTATAGCTCAAAAAACAAAAATATATATTTAGCAAGAAATGCGTCGTCGAAAACTTTCTGATCGTCCATCACCAATTGGAATTTCATTATCAGCTGCACTTTTAGCAATGAAACCTGCGACGGGCGTGAAAAGGAATAATGCAACAGCAAATGATGGAGGTGGAAATACAGCTCATAAAAAATCTGATGTTAACAGTAAAGAATGGATAACAATTGAGCCATTATTAGATGGTGATAGTTGTACATGGCTTGCAAACTATCCACATTTGCTATGTACAACTCGACAAAAGGATGCATTACTTGATTCACGTTCAAGTGGACAAACAGGAAAACGTCCACTTTTTTATTTTCATGTTAAAGGTGAAGTATTTAGTCCTTCGGGGGATATCATTACAACACATACATTATCAATGCCATTTTCAATTGCAACAAGAAGGAATCAAGATTGTCAAGTTCAAAGAATGATGTCTTCATATACAGCAACATGCTTTTGGTTATATGGAACTCGGAATGTTGATGGACTTTTACTTTCTTGGGTTGAAACAGGCATTCCATGGAATCGCTTCAAACATTTATATTCAAAATATTTTTCTATGAATGCAGAAGTTAAACGTGAATTAACAGAAAATGATGTGGAAATTTTAAAAAATAAATTACATTGTGATGAATGCAAAGATGGTAAGTTTTAAACTTTTTGTCATTAGTAATTTTTAACCTTTTGTGGCTAAGATATTTAAATTGATAAAAACGATCACAAATTGCATTTTCTGTTAAAAAATTAATTAATCAATGTTATTAATAATATTTATTTTGTAGCACATACCATTGACATGAAAGGTGAAATTCATTGCAGCTTTAAAAATGTTCTTTGTCCACATTTACATTATTCTTACAAAAATGTTGATATGAGATTTAGTGTTTGGAGAGGAATGCTTGAACTTTTACATCTTTTTAGTGACCAAAAAACAGATGTAAAACATTTTTGGGAAAATGATGTTTTGCTGGGATTCTTAGATGTAAATGAAGTTGAAAGTATTCTCCAACCTATTGAACATAATGCGATGATTGTTTATTTATCATTTGTTATTGGAGGATGTGTTTGTATGAGTGTAAACTCAAATGGAAAAATTATGCATTTAGAGCCATTAGATTTAAAAAGATTACAATCAAAACCATTGAAAGATTATTTAAGAGATATTGTAATTGCGGAAAAAGTAATTGTTTAAAATTATAAAAGACAACTTTAAAAAGTGAACAATTTTTAGATTGAAATGTTTTTAAATTATAAACGAAATTGGGTGGAAGTAACACATTTACCACTTCATAACCAAAATTCTGAAGATGAAGAAGGTGATTTTAAAGAAATTTTTTCAAATGTTATGCATGCTGGTGATGTTAGCAAAGAAGATAAAATGAAGTACGATTATTTTAAAGCTTTTGCATAAAATTATTTATTGTTTAATATTTAGATATACCCCAATGAGAATTGCAGTTGTAACATCAAAAAGTATTTTTCCCGCTGAACCATACTTTGCTAATGTTAGTTTATTTAAATTCGTTAAAAGTTTTTATTTTTTTAAATCTTCAGAATCATGATCCTACTATATCAATTGCAAGCAGCAGTGTTCCATCAGTATCTCTGCCATCAAATAATTCTTCATCAATTCAACCATGCTATTCTCATCAATTTAATGGGCATTCAAATGATGATTTCGCAAGCCGTCTTGCAAATCTTATGATATCTTATGGCAAAACTCGAACGGATGTTTTTAATTGCCTTGGTCTTAATTCAACATCGATGAATCCATACTCAAATCATAATCATCATCAACATCGTGAACCACATCACATGAATTCAAATCATCATGTTGATCCAATGACTCCAACAATAATGGTATCAAATCAACATCCAGGATATGATAATTATCAAGTTCAAGAAATGGAACAACTTCGTCGACGAGAACAAGTGTATTTCCCGATGAATACATTTTAGAATAATTTTTAAATAAGCGATAGTATTTTTACTATTTTTTTTGTCTGTTAATCTGCTAGCCATACATGGGACTGTCATTCTGATCTTTACCGGTTTTTTTAAAAACAACTTTTTATAAACGGGGAATTTAGAAATGTTATTTTTACAATATTTAACAGCAAAACTTGATTTTACCTCATAATTGTTTAAAAATTTAAAAATTGCAAAGAAATACATTTAATTAAATATGATATAAAGTTTTAAAGACAAATTACGGTATATAAAATTGTAAACATTTTAAATAAAATTGAACATGGAAAAATCTTTTTTTCTTCAAAAACGTGAGTGACCTTTTCTTACACGCCTCAAATACGCCAAAGTTTCTGCTGACAAAGTTTTTTAAGACAAAAAAATGAACAACGCTGCACAATTTTACCCATCGTGTGTAAATGAATTAATCCAAAAATTTATGTTATAAAATTAAAATTAAGTTTTAGCAAAAAAAGGAGGAATCCCTTTATTTTTTAATGATCAAAATAAAGTTGTCAACTTTTTTTCCTTCTTTCCTTGTTGCTTTTTTTGTTGTTCATAAATAACCGTGTCTCAATGTTAGGACAATACACGCACTCATCGAAGATGAACGTTGCAGCGCAGACCGCCTTTTTGTGACCGGCTTTGCGCAAATGCTATTTCGGAGTACGTTTGAGTCTTCGAAACTGTATTGATTGATTCCATTTCTTTTTTTTCTGCGTTCATTTCCTGCTGCCAGCTGAAAGGTATTTTATGCTTTACTCTCTCTCTCTCAAAAAGATTTAATTGAAGATCATCTTTTATATTTTATTATCGTGAGATACTTTTACTTCTAATATTTTTATTTCTATAAATTTACACTGATTTCTTTAAAAGCTGTATATCCTTTCCTTTTTAATCCATTGAAAAGTTTGTAAATATTCATGAAAATCTCTGTCGATTTTTTTATTACCATTTTTTTTTAACGCAAACTCACTTTTTTTTACAAAAAAAAGCAGCTGCCGAAAAGTTCTTTCTTTTTTTGTGCATTCCATTGTCGCTTATCGTTTTTTACTACTCATTCTTTTTTTTTTCAACATATCAACAAATCGTTTTTTTTATTGTTAAAAACTGGAAAGTGAACCACCGCCCAAAATTTTAATATTATATTTTGTTATTTTTATTTTGTTGATTTACAAAGATCCTCAATATGAATGAATGAATCATTTGTTGCAAAAGCGATTAGCGTGATGCTTTTTAAACTTTGATGACATACATCGTTTTTTATGTTCAGTTTTGTTTTCCTTGGATTATTGAAAAAAAATAGTTCGCACGTGAGAAGCTTTAAAATTTTTGTAACAATTTTTTTTGTTTTACCTTGTTGTCACTAAAGCTTTATGTCCTTCAAAGCATTTTTACTCAAGCAATTTGGTTTATTCGTTTTTTTCTTTTTTTAAAAAAACTATAAGATGGCTGTAAACTGTGGTTTTGTCTTCAATGGTAACAAATTGCGCTGCTCCATCTTCTTCTTCCATAGGGGAAGACGAAGAAAAAAAACGGAATGAATCGTTTTTGCGCGATCCAATTCCGATTTGTGGAAACGGCCGTGTACGTCTTTTTTTTCTGAAGACGTTTTAAAAGTTTTTTTTGGTCAAGGTTATTGTTAGTATTTAAAAGTTTTGGTATCTACTTTATTTTTAAAGGACTCCCTGTTAGGAAAAACATATAAATTGTGGTTTTGGCAAAAAAGAAGAAGATAAATTGGAAAAAGAGAAAGAAAAATACTGTTTTGTTGGGAATTTTTTTCTGATGTATCTTTGTTTATTTTCTTTTCCTTTTTAACAAATTCTAATGAAAGATAGTCAAATTTAAAAGGCATTCATAAACACATTTTAGCGAGAAGCTCAAAAACAAATTGTCTGTTTAAAAATGTACATTTTTATCCTTTTAATCTTTTTTCGAACTTAACTAAAAATACTTAAGAATGCATCATTATTGTTTTCCTTGTACCACACCCAAATCTCATGCTGCCTATCCTTTTTCCAAACATTAAAAGGCACAAAAATATTACGTATTTTTGAAGCAGCAGAATAAAAAAACTTTATGTTAAAAATTATTCACCGAACCACGAAAATAAAAATATTGCATTTGTTTTAAGGATTGGCTTTTTTGAAGAATATTCAATGCTTGAAAAGCAGCATTTTTTTCATATTTCTTTAATGTTAAGCAACATTAAAGCACAATAAATTTTTTTTCCTGCAAAAAAAGAAGAGACCAAGGAAATATTTTGTGACAATTGGAAAGTTATTTTCTCCAGGAAAGAAAAAAAAGAGAGAGTGAAACTGGTCATCATCTTCTGTCGCCTTATTCTTCTGTCTTCTTCACCTTCTTCTTCAAAGACGATCATTTTGTTGGCCAAACTTTTTTTCATCTTTTTTTTATTCTGTCACATTTCGTTCACTGTTCCATCGGTGGATGCGCTTTTTCCGGTTCTTTTATTTCCCTCTCATTCATTTGAATTGATGTTATTTTTCCTTTCTTTACCTTTTCTTTTTTTTGTATTGATCAAGAGTCTGTACTTACTATCTTTTTTTGTAACTTTAATTGGAAATTTATTTGAACCCTATCACTTTTTTTCCGTTGTTTCATTCTTTTTTTAAATGTATGAACATGTTTTAACGTACTTTATTATATCCAGAAGCACTTCTTTTTGCTCTATTACAGCATTTTAATTTTACCATTTTGAACATTGCTTTTTGGGATAAATCGGATGAGACCTTTTAGTCTATCTAACTTTTTTTCTCTTAAAGACTTGCAGCAGTAAATAAGTAAAAAAAAGAGGAAAGTAAAAGGAAAGCATCTTGACCATTTGCAAGACACTACCATTTATGATGGCGGCTAGTATTTTAAACAAAAATTTCTTCAAAATTTCTTGAGAGTGTAGGCGCATTTTTGTTTTCTCCGATACTAAGCTCTTGTGCGATCGTGAAAAAGCAGTGCGCAGAGGGAGAAAAAAATGAAAACGAGGAAAAAAATGCAAGGCAAAAAAAGAATTCTTTTTGTCCAACCCTTCTTCCCTCAAATTTTTTACAAAAACCAAGACCTTAACATAAGATGCTAACATACACATACGTGCTGATGATGATGAGTAATAAGTAGGATATGAATGCAGCAGCAACAATAAAAAGAAAGAACTTTTTTTTATTGTTTTTAAAACTTTCTTTTATTTCTTAGTTTTTTTTAATTGCAAATTTTGAATTAATGGTGAGAAAAGAATGGTTTTATTATTAGATATTTTTTTTCAACATTTGATGAATTTATTTTATTCAACATTTTTCTTCTTCTTCAAAACTTCCATTCTCAGCATTTTGTTGTTTTTCCTTGGGAACATCAAAAAATAGAAATAGTAGCGTTAAAAACTCGTAATTAACTAGGCGAAAAAATTGTTCTTGTTGATAGAAAAAAACTCAAGGCAAAAAAAAGAGTACATTTTTTGATGGTTGCGCGTTTTTGACCCAAATTCGGCCTTTTCAAGATGGCACTTTACCGCAAAAACACAAAGAATGCAAGTGTTTTTTTTACTGAAACAAAAAAACGACGTTCGTTTAGTAAAGTTTTTAGTTTCAAAAAATTTTTAATGATTAAAAAAGGCGTTGATGGTGGTCATCTAATAAAATTTATCTTTTTTTTCATTAAAGGTTTCTCACAAGTTTCTTTTACCCGTAATTTATCACATTTTAATTTTTGTTGTTGGGAATTTATATTATAAAATGATCTTTTTTCTTTCCTTTTCTTTTTTTTCTTTCATTTCTTTTTTTTTATAATCAAGAGCTATACAATTTGCTCTAATTTGAATTATACTTAAAGACAAATCGTTTACGTTTTTGCTCTTTTTTCTTTCCAATTCTCCATTTTAGGGAGAAATGAAAAATGTGAACCGGATTTTTTGTCCCGTCATTTTCTTTTTTTTGTGTTATATAAAATTGCAATCGTTTTTACACTGGCTTCTACGAGATCGTTGTCCGCTTAACAAAATTCTATTAATGTATATATGAGCGCCGCCACCGCCGCGCACATACACTTTTTTTTCATAATTTATTTATCCATGCCGTCAGTTAAAATCGTTAACCGCTTTTCTTCTTTTTACGTACGTCGTTTTTCTTTTATTTATTTTTTTACCGTTTTTATAAAAATTTTTCGCGTATCTTCTGGATAAAAAAAAGTGTCAAATAAATTCAGGCCATCTTTTGTTCCGTTAAAAAAGGTTTTGAAGATTTTCTGACATTCTCTTCATTTAATTCTTGAAGATATATATATATATTAAGATGATCATGACAATAGTTGCGGCGGCATTTTTTCTTTGCTGCATTGAAAATTTTAAATTAAACAAATTTAAAAAAGATTTTTTTTTATTATTTTTAATTGTGTCTTTTTTGTTAAATCTGTGTTTTTCATTCAAAGCAATGTTTTACTTTTTTTTTCTTGTCTATTTGTTAATCAAAGATGGACAACAATGTTATGTCTTCGTTGACCTCCAAAATCTTGCGCCCTTATTTTGATTTTTATCAATTGCGTGGAATCTTGCCTATAGCCGAATTTTTTTATTCCGATAATTCTGAAAAGACACAATTTTCTCCTTTTTTTGGGGTTGGATTTAAAATATTTGTTTTCATTTAAATTTGAAGCTTTTTATGGGACATTTGTAATTTTGTAATTTCCTTTTAATCGTTTTAATTCAACCTAAGTTCCAAAAAGTATAACGGTATTTTCCATTTAAATTTTGTTTTAAACCTTCAATTTGACTTTTCTGTCTTATTTTTTTTAAATCGATTAGAAACCATTTTCATCAAACTTCTTTATTTTGAAAGCAGTCAACAACAGTTATTCCTTAAAAATAGGAAATCTATTTTTTTTTGAATTCTTTAATGTTTTGCAAAATTATCATGTTCTTTGTTTTTTTCTTCATTATTGTTTCCCCCCATTTTTTTACCTAAAACGTGACAATATATTTGCAAAATTTTTGTGTGTCGTGGGTGTAGCTCAAGTTATAGTATTTACAATTGACAAATTGCAGAAGACAAGCAGCGTCCACTCTAATTTTGTGCATGAAGAGTTAAAAAAACATTATTTTTGTGGTTGCTGTTTTTTCTTCATTTTTTTATTATAAAATAAATTAGGTTGCTCATTTTTATCATCATCAATATAGGAGGTCTTCGTAAAAATACATAATCATCATGCGTCCCCATCATTCAAGTAGTATGCATCTTGGAGGATATCCCCCAACATCTCATCATGGCCAGTTAGGACCTCGACATGGTTCAATGCCCTATGAAGGTTCATCAAAGTAAGTTTAAAATTTTATAATTAACATAAATTTTAAAATTTATAAGCTCCTAAAATTAAAACTACTTTTACTTTTTAATTCACTAAATAGATTTATCGATAAAATATTTTTTTAAATAACATGCTTTCATTTTTTCGGTTGCCCTTTATCGGATAATTTAAAACAAGATTTATCATAGTACCGGCAGCTTTTTTTTGAATATTTTTTATAAAATGGAATGAACATCCTTGATTTTATAAAAAAGGGGAAAGTATTCCAGTTCGCCTTATACATCGCTGCTAATAGAAATATTTGCACCGAAATAAAAAAAAAGAGATGAAAGCGCAAAAAAGGTTGTAATGTTGGTAGTAGACTGTTATGCCTTCAGCCTTGCTTAAACTAATAGAACCTATTGGCGCCAATGATAAGCATTCAAAGTATTCTCATTATCAGTAAAAGACAAAAAGAAAGGAAAAACGTAACGATTCAATGTTTTAACATATTTTAACTCACTTTTTTTTCTTGTTTTAGCCTAAACTAAAAATTGCATTTCTTTGCTTTTCTTTTTAAACATATTGATTGTATATTTTTTTGCTTTAAACTTATCAAAAATTTTGCATATTTTCGTATAAGTATATGCTTCAATGATTTCATTTTTCTTTCAAGTGTAATGAGAATGTGGCTCACCCTCTTTCTTCCTCATATCTTTGATTTTGTGTTGCAATCGATTACACTTCTAAGCTGACAATCCTTTCAAATAACGCAGTTAACATGTTTATGCAAGCAATAAACGTTAACACTTTCTTTCTCTTTATTTTTGCTTTTTTTTCTTTTTCCGTTTTTCTAACGTTATAAAAATATGCAACCATTTTTGGAGGATACTTCTTGAAAATTATATCAGTTCACCTTTTTAATTCTTATTTGCGAAGCGGCGCATTCCGGGCGTGGCATAGTTTCATCAAAAAAATTTTATTTATCGGAAAATTGAAAAAAAAATTAAAATTAAAAAAGTAATAAATTATTTGTGTTTATTTTGTATTTTTAAAAATTAAAAACTAATTATTATTACTTTTTTTAATTAATTCAATAATTAAACATTTTATTTATTTTAGTGGTTATCCTCCTCCAAGCAGTTCCCGATATCCATCGGGTTCTAATTCATATTATTACTCTTCATCTGCACGTCCACAACCGCTTAACGCGGCTGCAATCGGAAATAATTCTGCTGCTCCATCTCCAAGCGCACATAGCTATCGAACTAACGCAAGTGTAGATCATCCTCCCCCGCAACATCATTCATCTTCAACAATGCCAGGTAAGGGCATTTTTTGAAATTTAATTTAATTTTAAATAAAATATATAGGTAGAAGAGGTGGCAGTGTTGGGCCATCACCAAATTATGATTCAGAGCCATCATATCATGTTGAACATTTGGCAACATTTGCTGTTGGCCGTCAATTTGGTTTACAATCTGCTCATGATGGAATTCGTAAACTTAAACAAATGGAAAAGCAAAGTGCGATATGGGCTCAACCATTACTGCTTAAATTAAAGCCCGATAAAGTTAGCGTTGAAGATGAAAATGGTGAAATTGTTGAACAATTCCCTATGGAACTTATTGTTGAACCAACTGCTCATCAAACCCATGACAATATGGATACATACAATAATATTTTATTATTTGTTGTTAAAGAAGATCCAAGAAATGCTGGAAGAAAACCAACTCCAACAAATCCAACTGAAATGCACATTTTTCAATGTGTTCGAGTTTCAGCTGTTGATGTTGCACAAGATATGCTATTATTTTCACGTGGACAACTTCAAAAAGTTCGTGGTGGACGTCGTGATACTGGATATGGTGGTAGTATTGATGCTTCACCATATGGCCCATTACCACAACAAAACTTTTATCGTGATGATGCATCACCAAGTTCAAACAGCAGTGAAGCAATTGATATGAATGTTGTGAGTATTGATTTTTAGAGATGCATCCCTTTTTTGGAATTTATGTTTACCTAAAAAATTTGCAGAACACACTTAATCGATGCTTTGATGATATTGAAAAATTTGTTGCTCGAATACAATCTGCTGCCATGGCACAAAGAGAAATCGAAATGCTTAGAATTCGAATGCGAAGTAAGCCACGCGGAAAGAACGAAATTCCCGGAATTTTACAATTACGGGCACAAATGCCACAACCTGCAGAATTTTATGAAATTTTACAAAAATTCAAACTTAGCATTAACATTCTTGTAAGTCATAATGTTACTATACTTTTAAAAAAAACTAATATAATTTTTAAGACATTGGTACAAAATTACATCCATGATCCAAATGCCCCTGAATTACTTCATTTCTTGTTTACCCCATTGAAAGTTATCGTTGATGCATGCAATTGGGGTTTGGGACAAGATATCGCTGTAAAAGTTATTAGTCCATTACTTTCATTTGAAGCAGTTGATTTGCTTAAACAATGCCTAAATAATGCAGAATTTGATCTTTGGATGTCATTAGGGCAATATTGGAGAATGCCAGCGTAAGTTTATCTTTTCTTTTTTGGCCACTTAATTTCAAATCTTTATTTTTTAGGGAAGAATGGACAGGACCCCCTCCACCACCATATCGACCAGTTTTTCGAGATAATTTTGCACCATATGGTTATCCACAACAAGCATCGCAAAGACAACCGCCATCACAAATTCATCGTGGCTCTTCTGCTCCTCCAACTCAGCAATATCCTTCTTCTCGTCCACCTCCGAGATCTGCAGATGATGTAAGTTTCCCCCTTTTTTTAAAATACACTTATACAAAAAAAGTATAAAAGAATTAATAAATTTTTCAATCGCAAAAATAAAGAAATCCACTTGATATTCTTTTAAGTAGTTCCACTTAAAAAGAGATAAATAACAAAAATATGACTTGAAAATTAAAAAGTTTATTAAAAAATTAGTTTTTGTTGTTTTAAACCATGGATTTATGCTCTCAAAGGAGATGTTCCTTTTATTATCGCTTTAAAAATAATTGCCCAAATTATACGCCGCGTAAACAACAAACATATTTTTATCAATTTAATGATGCTTTAATGGTTTGTCTCATTAATATAGATGACGCTACAAAATAGATATATTTTTGATATACAAAACATTTGACAATATACTTTTTAGATTGATTTGGAACGTGTTAATCTTGAAAAGGAAAGACTTGCATTTGAACGAATGAAAATTTTGGATCGTGAACGTCGACTTGAAGAAGAAGAACAAAGACTTCGAAGAGAAGAAGCTCGAATTGAAGCTGAACGAAAACTTTTAAATATTGAAGCTCAAAAAGCTAGAAGTGCAAGTGGAAATGTTTACATGTAAGTTGTTTTCAAGTATTATCCTTTAATGTTTTCTTCAAAAAAAATAATTTAGTACCACACAATCACCAAATAAATCATCAAAACAAGGAAATCCACAAGTTCAAGCTTTTCTATCAGATTTATTGAAGCATAACAGAAAAATTGTTGAAGTTCTTTATGATCGACCAAAGCAACATGAAAAAGAGCTTACAGTTGCCAGAGGAGAATATCTTGAAGTATGTTGTCAAATAAACATGCAAGGATTTAATTGATCGAACATTTTTTAGGTGCTAAATGATGAAAAAAATTGGTGGGAATGTCGTAATAATCAAAATCTTGTTGGATTTGTTCCACATACAATTTTATCAGTTTTAAGACCAGAAGATGTTCAAACAATTCTTAATTCTTCTAATGGATTTAATGATGTAAGCAAATTGATATCACATTTAAGAAAATCATCAATAACTAATTTTTTTAGGCTAATTCAATTCCAAATTATAATCCACCTGCAACAATTGAAAGTCAGTCATTAAGTCCACGACCAGGTATGATGACGGATGAAACCCCAGATTATATAAAACAACGACAAGGAAAACGGGGAGAATTCCGGTATTTTTAAAACCACCTTTTCCCCCTACTGTTGAACCATCCATATATGTTTATTTTTTTTAAACCTTTGTCTTCTCCTCCTCCACAAATTATTATCGTTGTCGCAGAAATATTTTTTATTCAATATCAATTTGTTTATGTCCAACAACAACCACCAAAATGTGCCGTTATTATATATTTTAATCTATTATTATTAATGACAGATAATTTGTGCTATTTGTTTCTTCATCTTTTTTTACCTTTGTGTTTTAAAATATTGCTTCAAAAGTTCATGTTTCTTCTAATATGTTATTTTTGTGTGCATTTTTTACCCCATTACTTTTTTAAAAATGTCCCGTTCAATATTCCTGTCTTCTTGCTCCATTCACTTATTTTTTTCTATTATTATATTTGAATTCTAAAACCCATTTTATATCAAATCGCCATAATTTTAATTTTTTTTTTTAAACTGAAACCAACCACAAAAATTTTTATGCAAATTATTTTCAATACGTTTTCTTTTTTTTAAATTCAAATTTTGCCCTGACTTCAAAGTTGCTCAATTTTTATCCAACAAAACTTGTCTCTTTTTACGTTTGCAAAACGCAATTTTCTTTTCAGATATGTTTTTTTCTTTGCTTAAAATTTACTAAAAATAATACTTGCTTCATTTTGTTTATTATTTACCTTTTCTTTGTTATCATCTGCCTTTATATTTTGATCAATATGATTACTATATTTATTAGATCAATCAAAAATTCACCTTGTCAACTATCCTTATACGCCAATTGTGATATGTTTTTTTGTATGCATATATGAAAAAAAAAGTTATTTTATATACCTCGCTTAATGTGCTTACATTTGTGTTTTTTTTGCCTTTGCAGTTCTTTTTTTAAATTCTATATTATTGATTGATTTTTTTTTGTTCAAGCAACAAATATTTCTGGTGGAAGGGCTGTTTACTGTAGAATTATAGCAGTAAAAAAATATAATATGAAAATAGAAACGCTTATTTTTTCCTCCGTTTGTTGCCGCTTTTTCTTTTATTTGCATTTAAATAATTAGCCAAAAATTAGGCAAAACGTTTTCATTACTTACAGCTGCTAAAGTAAAAAACATACATAATTATTAATAAACAAAATGAAAGTTTTGTTTTTGCAAAAATTTAAATATTTTTATAAAAAAATGAATAAAAGCGTTGAAAAAAATATACACAGGAATTTTAAAAATACAATTTAAAAAAATAGATTATTAAATTATTTTTTCTTTTTCTATTCAGTACCTCCACCACCACCTCCACAAGAAAATGGAACATCAACAGCAACTCGAAGCATGATTGAAGCCCTTCAAAATGTTGTATTACGACGCAGAGGAGGACCAGAAGTCTGAGAAATTAACACTTATTAATTATTTTACTAACAATATTAACATTTTTAGCAATCATCTGATACTCCAATGAGCACGATGAAAAAATTAAATACACCAAAAGCACGTAAGCACTTTACTAACCACTTTTCGCATACTGTAGTTTTTCTGGGTCTTGACTTTAACGCTTGATACAATTGATACCATTTATTTTTGTATTGTGATAAAAAAAATATATTAAAAGCTGTTTAAAGTCAAACCCTTATAACTGTGCAAATTCACTAATAATACTAACCTACTAATTTAGCTTATTACGATGAAATAATTGACACAATTAATTCTAAAAAAGAAATAATGCTTCGTCGAAAATTATCAAATCGTGGAAAAATGATTAATAAAAGTTCATCAGTTGCAGATGTTCAAATTTGGCTAAATGAAAAAGATTTTAGCAAAAGGTACTGTAATTTAATGACAAAAAAATGTTATAAAAAAAGTGTAAAAATTTTATAGAGTGAAAACGCTTTTCTCTGAATTTAGTGGAGAAGATATGTTTTCTTTAGACAAAGAAAATCTTATCAAACATTGTGGTGATAAAGAAGGCAGGCATCTTTATAGCTTATTGCTTGTACAAAAACGTCGCTCTAATGTAAGAGATTTTTTAAAAAAAAGAATTGAAATAACATTTTTAAAAATTTTTTCTAGTACAACAGCTTCTCAAAATCTGATCCAGCATTAAAAGCAATTTTACATATGCGTCGAGAACAAACTGATAACAAAAATGAAGCGTCTGCAGAGCCAGATGAAGAGCCACCAGTTCAAGTTGAAAGTAATAACAAAAATAAGACAACGACAACAACTATTATTTCAACAGCTAAAAATAATTCTTCTGATCCAACAATAATTCGAAAATTAACACCACCAAGTAAAAAAGCAATGGCAAAACAAAATAATCAAAATAGAGTTGAAAAAGTTAATCACGTAAAAAGTGGTCCAATTGCAGCCCCAAGAACTGGCCCAACGCCATATCAGCCTGCAAGATTAGCAGATTCACCAAATGAACCCGAAAGACGTAATTCATGGATTCAAACAGTTAAAAGATATAATTAATACTAAACCCTTTTTTTATGGTATAACACATTTAACAGCAAAAACTGCCAATTTTTTTAATAATTAAAATTTAATTCTAGAAATT
>CABFKO010001707.1:0-10491 GCA_901766855.1 Panagrolaimus sp. ES5
GTTTCGCTTTTTATCAAAATATTTATTTTTAAAATCCTTGAAACCGTCGGAATTTTTTTCGCTTTTAAAAATTTATTGCATTTATTGCCTGCTGCACTTGGACGACAAAAAAAATAAACATCTTTTTTTTTATTTTAGTATAAATAAACGAATGCCTTCGCAGCAGTGACTGCTCACATTTTTTGATCGGCTGCAAAAAAAATCAATAAGATGCAACAAAAAGAAACGATAATAATAAAATAAAATGGTCACATAAATATTCATTTTTATTTTTTTGCAAAAAATGGACTCTGCTCTCTTTCTTTTGAATATTTTATTTTTTTTATATATCTTAAAAAATCTTTTACAGTTAGAAAAAGAGTTGAAAATTATCAAATTTGCAGAAGTAATTACTTTTAAAAAATGTTGGCAAAACTTTAAATACATTGCCCGACAATTAAATAAAAAATTTCTAAAATAGTGTAATTGAACGAATTTTTAAAAATTAAATATGTAAGAAAAGCTAAAACAATAATAAAATTTTAATAAAATAAAATTAACAATAGCTTCGTTTATTTTTTTAAATAAAAATCTTTTTAAATAAACAAATCGAAACTATTTTTCCGAAAACATTACAAAACAGGTAAAAAATTGAAAGAAATAATGTTTTTAGTTACAAGAAAAAATTAGATTGAACAGTAAAAATTGTTTTTGATAAAAGAAAAATTAAAAAAAAAACTGATTAACTGGTTTGAAAAAAATCCTCCAAAAAGCTACCATTGTATTTAAGGAGATGGAACAGATCATATGAAAAAAACGCAAATATTCTGGTTTGAGTTTTGGTTTACATAAAAATTGATAAAAGGTAAAAAAAGAAATGTTTTTTAAAAAAAAATGAAAGATACAAAACTCGAATAAAAAATATTGTGTGATATCTATCGGTGTATTTTTTATGTTTAAAAATAATTTGAACAAATTAGCAAAAAAAAGAAAAATTAAGAAAAAAATGGTTTCACAGTTTGCAAAAACATTATTTTTAAAAAGACAACATAGGTACAAAAAAAGAGCAATTACTTCGATCTTTTTTCTAACTAGATTAAAAGGCATTTTTAAGTACCACCACTTTAAAGCCTCCCCCCAAAAAGAAGAGTTGCGATCAAATTTGTTCATTCAAAAATAAATAAATAAATAAAATATGTTTCAAGTATTGTAAGCAAATGAAAAACAACAATTAAGTTTAAGCTTTTTTAACAAAAATAGCAACAACGAAAAAAAAAGTATTCAAACATGAAAGAACCTTTTTTTTCAAAGTTTCAAACATGATTTTTGTGAGAGAGAAAAAAAGTTGAAAGAGCTTTGCGGGTAAATAAATAAATACTTGTTTTTAGAGGATCAACAGGGGAAAAAAGAGGGGATTGAATGAATGAAAAGGTGTATTTTATATTTTCATGAAAGGTCACTCTTTTTTCATTTGCTTGTTGACAGCCGGCTGGACAGTGGCTACTGCTGTTTTTGGGGGTGAGGTAAAAATCGAGGTGGGATTGATTTTGTACAAAGAAAAAAGAGAGAACGGAAAAACTGTAAAGTTTTTTTTTGGAGAAAAATTGATGACTCAAAAAAGGGATCCGAGGGAGATGTGAGGAGGATATATGTACAACAGTGTCAGCAGCAACAAAAAATACACAGCAGCATCATCGTTTGCTTTTTCTTCCTCTTTGTTTTTGTCTTGTTTGAACGACGAAAATGAGTCAACAAAAAAAAGAATCGAAAGGGAAAAAAGGATCGGCAGCAGCGGCAACAACTCATTTTTTCACACCTGACAATGCTTTTTTTCTTTTCTTTCCTTTGTTTTTATATAAACATTCATTAAAACAGAAAGGTAATCAAATAAATAAATGAGGTCAATTAATCATGAAAGCTAAAATAATTGATTATCACTATCAGGTGATTTAAAAAAATAAAATCTTAGCTTTGTTTTTATTTTTCTGTTAATATTAAAAAAATTTTAAATTAAAATTGCCAATTTATAAATATTTTTTGCAGACAACATAAAACAATTTTAAAAAAAATTGAAACTTTGATTTTGTTTTTTAATTAGCACACTTAAAATTATTTAAAATATTCAAAAACTGAAGCTCACTTTCTCGTGAAAAAAAAAGATTATATTTTTGCGGCAAAAAATTGCAATTCGATTGAACGCTTGCTTTTTTCAATGTTTATGTTTTTTTCTTTTTTTATTTTTTCTTTTAACAATACTTAATCTTCGCTGTGCAGCTTAAAAAATGTTGAACCTAAAATCGCCAGTAAAAATCTGTTTAAATTATTTTTTACTGAAATTAATTTTCTTTTGCTTTTTATAGTTTGACACAGATAAAAAAACAACCATTTTTACAACTTGGATGTGCTTTTTTGCAAAAAATAGTTGCTACTTTTTTAGAATGAATAAATAGAGCATACACATTTATCATGATATGAAATTCCGAAATTGGGGTATGGAACATAAGAAATGGCTGTTCAATAAAACAAAAATATTTCAACATTACAGTATATACCCAAAATTTTGTTTTATGTTTTTTTTGTTGCAAAATCATCGAATATATATAATAAACCCTAAAACGTATCAACTAAGAAATTGATTTTACAATGTATGTATTTTAATTCTTTCAAAAACTTAATTTCTTTAGTACCATAAATAGCAATTTTGTAAAAAAATATTGTGGAGGTTAATCAAATTGTTTTTTGATTATTAAACATTTTGCCTAAAAAAAGGTTTATTTTACTCATAAAAGTTGTTTAAAAGTTAAAAAATATTATTGCATTAAAGCTTTACAAATTTAATTATTTTTTATTTTGTAGAAAACTTTTTCGTAGTCCTATTATTAAAGGGAGTGTCGACGTCCAGCAAAAAAATTTTCAACTGCAGAAATGTGTTTCGACGCGAAAGAAAACACACGACGCATTCACCATCGTGGAACGTCCGGGGGTCCGCTGGTCGCCTTCAGAAAAAAAAAAAGGTGTTGTTATTTTGTAGCAATGTTGCGAAAACATTAAACCAAACTAAGAAAAAAAATCGACGATAAGAGTGATGTTGGTGTTATAAAATACGTGAAGAAAAATAAAAAAATGAGATTTTATTTCATTGCATTAATTCTTAATTTTTTCTGTTTTCTCAAATTTGCTTTATTTTTGGCTTTTTATTGCAAAAGTAAGATATTAACGTTAACATTCATTTAGCACTTTTAAAGGTAGTAAAAATTTTGTATTGTGTTTTTGTGGATACTGTAATGACAGCTGTAATTCAGCTTAAACTTTTTCACACTTTAAAATTTTAGTTTTACTGACACACAGAACCATAGTTCATTTTTTCTTAAACTTTTGATACTACTTTGAAGTGACCAACCCAAAAAATTAACACACTAAAAAAAGAGAAAGAAACACCTTATTTTTGAAAAAATGGAAAGAAAAAGCATGCGACACATAAAAAGAAAGAGAGACAAGAAGCAACCATAAAAAGCAGCAGCAAAGAAATAAGCCATGTGAGAGAAAAAAAAAAGGGGAAAATCCCCAAAAACAATATATTTCAACATCAGCTTTTTTTGGGGTGAAGAAAAAAATTGAAAAAAGAGAACAAAAAACTTTTTTTTCAAGCAACAAGCAAGCAAGTAGCAGACGACAGACACGAGACTTGTAAGAGAAAAAAAAGGAACGCGTGTTTTTCTTTCTTTTTTTGCTTTTAACAATTTTTAAATTTTGAGTGTGTAGTTTTTAAAAGTATTAATTTATTTATTATTATTAAACTTCAAAAATGGCATTTTCAAATCAATATTATCCCCAACAATTCTCCCTTCCAAAACCAATAATCGCATATTTAATGGAAAATGCAAATTCTGAGCACCTAAAAAAGTTATATAAAAGTTGTAAATATTTTTTTTCAAAACTGGAAATAATTATTATTGATAATATTAAAATTCGAAAACATTACAAAAAATATTTGCATAATAATTATTGCTTAAGCGTTGCCCCGCATGATCCAATTTTAGCCAAACTTACAAGCGTTTGGATTGTAAATGAAATTGATTGCTTTCGAGAATATGAAGATAATTTATTTATTCCAACTCTAATTCCAAAAATTAAAAAATGTACTATAAAAAAGATTACAATTATTGATGATGATTTATGGATTAATGAATTTAAGCTTCTGACAAAATCTGGAAATGTTGAAGTTTTAAATTTGGATGGTGTAAATATTATTGATCCTAAATGTACTTTAATGCCTTTTGAAGATGTGATTTCATATATCCCAAATGCAAATCATATACAGTTTAGTTTGCTTTTTTTTGTTTTTAAAGGGCAGAAAGTGTTAGATTGCATCATTCTGATTATAAATGTGGTTTACGTATTTCTTGCAAAGATTACCAAAATTTTTAAAATTATGTTTTTTAAATTTTAATCTGACAATTTTTTCATTTCCATATTCCCTATTGCTGATAGTGATAAAAAATTATAATAATAATTTTTAGTGTTAGATTGCATCATTCTGATTATAAATGTGGTTTACGAAAAGTCTAAAAATTAAATTATAATAATAATTTTTAGACTTTTTCCATGTCACGTAACACCTGAAACATCTAAAAAACTTGCTGCTATAAAAATGAACAGAAAATTTAGTGTATTAAATTTGAATATGATTGACAATCTTTTTGATGTCGATGGATTTTTTACTTTCATCAAGGTAAGAATTTTATTAATTTATCAAATTTAATTGTTTTGATAAAAACTTTTGCCATATTAACTTACACAATATCATAATGTTAGAATTTTTTAGAAAAATGCTGCCCCAAATGCTTCCATTGATCTCAAATTTAGTTATTACATTGATGTAACAGCATTTGAAACTGCAATGAAAGCAGAATTTAAAACATGGGAGCCAGCAAATGAAAGACCAGTTTTTAAATGTTCATAAATTTACTGTATCCTTGATACGCGTGTGTGCATTTATTATTTATTTTTTATTTGAATGTATTTATTTTTAATGGACAGTTTTATTTTTTTGTAATTAATAAATGTTGGATTTTAAAAGAAAAAAACAGTAAAAAAATCAAAAAATTTTATATAAAAGGTTTTCTCTTATTTACTCTCATTTTATTAGCACTGTTTTTGTATATTTCGAAACTGCAATTTTTTCTTCCAATCAAAAAATAATAATTTGAATTAATTAAAAATCGATTTTACTTTTAAAGTACAGTAGTTTCTATAAAAAAATATTTGTGAAAAATGGGTTCAAATTTTGTAATCAAACACAAATCAAATTCTTCGTTTGTTACCGTAATCGAAATGAAAAATGCATAAGATGTTAAACAATACCTTTTAAGGAAATAAAAAAAGATGGCAAAAAAAATTTCTTGTTGGTTAGTTCAAAATGCATATTTAAATTTTTTTTAAATTAAATTTATAATAGTTTGATAAATTATCCAATATCATTTTTCTAAAAATTTTTATGATTCATAATGAATTTTGAAAAATGTTGAAATTTGGCAAAAAGAGAACAGCAATTTAGGCGCCAAAACAACGAGAGAAAAAAATTTTTTTTTATAAATGTTTATTATTGATTTTTTTAAAAACCCGTCATAGCCACATTACCATAAGCAGCTAAAGCTTTTATCCGAATTCATTAAAGCAATACCTAGGATTTTAGTGCATAGAAAACTTAAAGTTTTGTATTTCAGCTTCTCTTTCTACAAAAATGTTACGATCATCACTTTTTAACTTTGGCAAAGTTTTTGTTGTTCAAAATGTTCGTTATCGTCTCAAATGTTTTACCAGTGTTCCAACAATGACTCAAAGCTCCTCCAATATTCGATCAATTCATTCAAGTGCTATCTTGCTTCAAAACCCGAAGAAAAAGAATACTGATTTATCTTTAAAAGCTGCTGCTGCTTCTTCTGAAAGGTGACATTATTTCAAAATAATGTTTTTAGACAACAAATTTTTAGTATTCCTACTGTATCAATTACTGGTTGGGATGGTTTATGCGGTATTTATTGGAGTGATTTGAATTCAATGAATATTTTTATAAAACATCCAACTCCAGATGCATCTCATAGTCTTTCTGCTATAAAATCCGCAACACTTGCTCTTCAACAAGCTATTTATGAACGTAAACTTGATAATGTTATTGTTAAAACAGATTCTGAATATTTGGTAAAAGCTGTTAATACCTATCTCAAGAAGTGGCGTACAAATGATTATACAAAATTAGATGGAACACCTGTTCAACATAAAGATGAGTATAAAAAGTTGGATGAATTGTTAAGCAAGATTGATGTTAGATATTTTTGTAGTTTCGTTGATTAGTATTTTACCATAACTTTTAGGCAAAATTCGAATTTGTTCCTACATCAGGTGGTAATTATGTAATGGAAAAGCTTAAAAATGATCAACGACATGCAAAAAATGTTGCTAAACTTTTTTATGGAATAGATGTCTATAATCCAGAGTCCAAACATTATAATGTTATCTTTGTTTGCGCTGTTCAATCTGATGCTGAAAAATATGCCTATGGCATTCATTTTAAAGGCAGCAACAATTTAGATGTCAAATCAAGCGGGGAAGAAAGAAATAAAACTTTTGCTCTTACATATATGTATGGTATTATTCATGCATTAAATGTTGTACGTTTACTTATTTCTATTTTTTGTAACTTTATATTATTTGTTTTAGGTAAAAAGTGAAGGTTTTAAAGACGCTGTAATTGTGACTGATGATACTTTTTTTCTTAGATTTTATCATCAAGGATGGAAAAAGCATAATGGAGAACTCGCAAATCATTCCCCGTTTTATCAAAAAATAAAAGGATTAGCTGATGAATTTAATGTAAAAGATATCATGTCTTTCTTTATTTTTATAACATGTATTATTTTATTTTAGGTATCTTTCTGTTTTTTACCAGATGCTAAAAATGATGTTGATTTTAAAAATTCTGTAAATTTGGCTAATGAAGCTCTTCACTAATTTGACAACTTAATCAAAAAATCTTAATCTTTTTTTTTCTTATTTTTATTGTTGCGTTGTTTTTTACGTTATAATTTTGAACATTTTGTTTTTTTTGTATTACTGTAGTTGATTTTGTAAAATGGTTATGAAACTATGAATTTTTATTTTTGCAATTTTTTAAAAGTGTAACAGTACATTGGCAATAACTATTTAATGTATTTTTTGTTGTTTCTCTTGCACCAGGATAAAAATTACTCTGAAATCTAAACAACCATTTTTATCAACGTTGTACAATATGATGCATTGATAAAAATTTTTTGTGAATAAGAACCAACATTTTTTGGGTTTTTTTAAACAATAGAAATGTTTTAAAAAATTAAAACTCTAGCTAAAAAACAAGCAGTTTTTCTTTCAGAATTTTCAAACAGCTCTTGTTTCTGCAAAAAAATGTTACGATCATCACTTTTTAACTTTGGCAAAGTTTTTGCTGTTCAAAATGTTCGTTATCATCTCAAATGTTTTACAAGTGTTCCGCCATTGATTTATCAACACTCTTCCAATTTTCGATCAATTCATTCAAGTGCTATCTTGACTCAAAAAAAGAAAAAAGATGTATCTTTAAAAACTGCTGCTGTTTCTTCTTCTGAAAGGTAACATTTATTTAAAAGAATTTTATTTCAATTTATTTAGTATTTTTAGTATTAGTATTCCTACCGTGTCAATAACTGGCTTTAATGCACTTCATGGTGGACAACCATATTATGGTATTTATTGGAATGATTTTGATTTTATGAATACTTTAAAAGAACATTCATCTCCAAATGCATCTCTTGTTCATGCACACATTGAATCAGCAACACTTGCCCTTCAACAAGCTATTTATGAACGAAAACTTAAAAAACTTCTTATTAAGACAGATTCAATTTATTTGGTAAAAGTTGTTAATACCTATCTTGAGAAATGGCGTACAAATAATTATACAAAAACTGATAGAACACCAGTGAAACATAGAGAGGAATACAAAAAGTTGGACAAATTATTGAGCAAGATTGATGTAAGCTTTTTTTGTTTTAGTATTATCGTTTTTCTATAATTATTAGGCAAAATTTGAATTAACCCCTCCATCATCTGATAATCATGTAATGGAAAAGCTTAAAAATGATCAACGATATGTTCAAACAGTTGAAAAACTTTTTAGTGGAATAAACACATTTAATCCAAAGTTAAAACAATCTAATGCTATCTTCGTTTGTGGGGTTGCATCTCTTGAGGCACGCAGAAGGGCTGCCTATGGTATTCACTTTAAAAGTAACAAAAAGTTTGATGTTAAATCAAGGTATGAATCATTTCCAGTTTCTGTTGTTCGCCCTTTAATGTCTGGTATTATTCATGCATTAAATATTGTAAGTTTTTTTATATTTTTTTTACAACCTGATATTACCCAATTTTTAGGTTAAAAATGAAGGTCTTAAAAATGCTGTAATTGTAACGGATAATGAAATTTTTCTGAGAAATTTTAACAATGGATGGAAAAGATCGGATGGTAAACCAGTAGTAAATTCTTTCTATTATAAAAGAATTAAAGAATTAGCTGATGAATTAAAAGTAAGTATTACTGAAATCTATATTTTTACAGGAATTTATTTTTAGGTTTCTTTGTGTTTCTTATCCGAGGCACATAAAAATCGTAATTTTAAAGTAGCTGTAAATTTGGCATATGAAGGAATGTTAATGCCACCTGCAAAAAAAAGTTTCAGCTCAAAGTGTTGAGTAATGGTATAAAAATTTAATCAAAGCCAAATCTGTTTTTTAACTTTTTTTTATTGTTACATTTTTTCTGTTTTAATTTTGAGCATTTTGTTTTTTTTGTATTACTGTAGTTGATTTTGTATTGAAAAGTATAAATTTTTTTATTTTTAAAAAGTATAAAAAATGGCTAGAACAAAAGATAAGACTTCACATTTCTTTTTTTGTAATTTTTTTTCAAAAAAAAAGTACCGTATTTCCGAAAGTTAAATATAGGAATATTCTTTTTTTTTATTTATCACGTCAAGTCTTTTTTGTACTGCGCGCCGTAGAAATTGCTAGAAAAAAATGCAATCAATCGCTTAGAGAATCAGAAAATTTGAATTTTACCCAACAAAGAAAAATTCTAGAAAATTCTTTGTCATTTTCTTTGTTGGGTTAATTTAAAATTTTCTGATTCTCGAAGCGATTGATTGCATTTTTTTTCTAACAATTTCTATGGCGGGAGTACAAAAAAAGACTTGACGTGTATTTGAATCAACAATAAATTGTTCGAATTCTGAAAGAAAGTTATTCCGCTTTTTGGCAAAAAGCGGAATTTACGCGCTAAAATTTAGAGAAAAAATACTGAAAACCAAAATATTTAAAATATTATTTCAAAAGAAGCCAGATTTACTTTAGCTATCTGATTACAACTGTCAGTATAAAACAATTAAAAATTGTAAATTTTTAGACAATTTTGCCGTGCCAAAAATATTACAATCACTTTTTAACTGTGGCAGAAACGATTGGTAAGATTCGTTAATCATGATCTCAATTTTTGGTGCAAAAATGATTATAATAGAAAAGATGGAAAACCTCTTAAATATACATATGAAGTGAAAGAATTAGACAAGTATTTGAGCATGATTGATGTAAAATTTTTTGTAGTTTTGTATTAATGTTTTTTAACAATTTTTAGGCAAAATTTGTATACTTCTATGGTCAAAAATGAATTTTTTTGTTAAAACTCGCACATTTTTTGGTCAGTGGACACTTACAGGAATTGGGTCGCGCACTTGCAGGAATAATGTCTACACTTGCAGGAATGGGGCAAAACGTTGGACCAATGCCAAGCCAGTTTGTAAATAAATAATTCTTTTTTTTGCAATATATAAACGATTTTGTAAATAAAATGTTTATTTATAATACTTTTAAAGTCATCAGAAAATATATTCGACTTCTTCTCCAACGTGACATATCCATTGACTAAAACAGATAACTATAGTTGATAAAGCATTTCTAGGCTGATACTATTAGCTTAACTAGCTCTTAAAATAGTAAAACAACCTTACGGACTTGAAAAGATCCAAGAAAAACAAATACCTTGTTGGATAAGTCCATGTATTGCTTTCCAATTCATTTTTATAATCTCACAAGAACTCATAAATAGAGTAATATGAACGCAAAGCTTGCAAATATACTTTAGTCAAAGGTTGATTATCTTTAATAATCATACTAGTGGTTCATGGCTTTAATTAACAGTGACATAAATCATCTAACATATATATTCCTTTGTTAATTTATAGCCGTAAAATTATTAAATCTTTGAAAAAGTAACAAATTTATCTTTATTCTTCATCAAAAATATGTAATGATAGACTTGTGACAAAAAAAATATATATTAAATGATAAATTATGTTACTTTTGTAAATAAAATAAAAATTTAACAGTAATTTTTTATAAAAAACATTTATTCATAAACATTAGCAAAGAAAAGCTCACATTCTCTCA
>CABFKO010001739.1:3584-14557 GCA_901766855.1 Panagrolaimus sp. ES5
AAAAATATATAAAAATTTTAATAATAATACTTTTTGAATGAAAGAATTGAAAAAAAACGAAGAGGGTTGCTGGGATTTATAATTTTTATAACTTTCTGAAAGTGACTCACATAGTAATAATAATAACAATATTCATCCAAAATTCTTTTTTTTGCTTTTTTCCCATAATTTTTTTTATATTTTAAAAACAATAATCTTTTATTGGCATTAATTTTAGACGTAATTCAACACATTGTGATTTATATGCCATTCAAACAGATGATGGATATCGTCAAGCTGCAATAGCTGCTGGAAAAGATCCTGCTATTTTTTCTACTTTTAGCGCTTATCCAATGTGTTCTCGACGTTTTGATGATAAGGTTTGTTGTATTTTGGATTATATAAAAATACTGTAACTTTTTAAAGCTTTTTTTGTCTTGCAATGAAAATTTTAAATGACATTAACATAAAAAGTTGCACTTTGTAGAAATTATGTTGCTATCATTTTTTTTACAAAATCTTTAAAAAAAATTTTTTTAAACATTATAATTTTTTATGACCCATAATCCATTTTCTAGGCTCAAGACTTTTTAAGTCTAATAGAGCGAATTCAAGGCCATCGCCTCGATGATCAAAGATGTGAAATGCCTGAATCGGTTAGTTTTATTAAATCCATTTTTTTTCAATTATTTATTTTTTATTGACTCATAAATTGCTTTTTTGTCGGTTTTGTGCTTTTAAAGACTAGTTTTTATTTAATAAGAAAAGAAAAAAAGAAAGACGAAGTATGAAATGAAATAAAACAAGGAAGGAAGGAAGGATTGGAGAGAAAGAGAAGCTGAAAGAAGAAGAAATGACAACTTTCCTTGGACAATCTTCTTCGATATTTTTGTCACCTTTTTTTCCGTCGGAAGAAAATGAAATTGAAATAAAGGGGATGAAAGTGGTGGTGTGCTTTGGTGACTTTAGGCGTTTTTTGTTTACATTTAAAATGTATTACAAGAAAAAAAAAGAAGAGATTGTCTGCAATCATATTTTTTTTTCTTAAAGACTAAGTCTTGTTTTCAGCCTTTATCTTCAAAAGATTTGTAAAAAAAGCGGAAATAATACTTAGAAGTTATTAAACTTTTTTTCGCAGTTTTCTTTTTTTTTGTCTCCCACGGATAATCTGTTAATAATTCTTCGAAAACGGTTTCCTGTAAATTTTTGGTATTTTACTAAAATCACTTTTTTAAATCTCTCTTTTTTTGCAGTGATTCTTTTTAAAATATTTTTTTTTAAATGTGTCATTGTTTTTTGTTAAAAAATTGATTCATCGACACATTTGCCGAAGGTGTTTTTAGCATTTAATGTTCCAAGTTTTGTTAGAAACAGTTTCTATCGCTGATATTTTGTTGCTTCAATATTGCTCCTTGTTTTACCGTCATTATTAAACATTTGAAACTTTGAAAAGTATTACTGTAACAATTTCTTTGGCATTTATTCACATTTTAACAAAAACAAATTAAGTTGCAACTTTTTCTGTTTGTTGATCTTGGATTAGACAAGTTTTTTACATTTTTGCGCAATCATTCATTCTTTCATTGATGACGCTTTTTTAACTCATCAAACATTATTTTAACTATTTTATTTTCTGCGGATTTTTCTTGAGCATCGTTTTTTCTGCAAAGTTTTGCAAAAGTGTTTTAATTCTATTGTTTTTTCAAGCACTTTTTTGTATAAAAAAAACTTTTGTTTTCTCACATTTTTTAGTTTTTTTTTAAATTTGAGTTTATAAAGGTTAAATTTAACTCAATCAAACAAACAATAGAGGGATTTATTCATTTCAAGATTAGACAAATATTTTCTAATTTTTCTCTTTTTGTTTGACGGTTTTGATTGAATTAAATAATAGAAAATATGGGATAGCAAAAATAGAGAAAGAGAGAGAGTGAGAAAGAGAGGGATAAAAATAGGAGGTTTCAAGGATAAAAAAAGGTAAGGCCGCAAAAATTTTTGTATTTTGATTGATTACTCAAAACCTTTTCTCCTCAAATATAGCACAATAAAAAAAAGGAAAGTCAACGAAAAAAATTCTCTGTGATTTAATCTATCTTTTTTTTTGTTTCTTTTGGGAAAAATAATATTTATTGAAGAACTTTTTTATTTAAACTTTTAACGTTTTTATTTACGCTAAAAATTAAAAAATTTTAATTTTTTTGTTAAATAGTTTTTATTTCCTTGTCAAATTTCGGCTTATACGCTTTTTTTTGCTCTCTGTTTAACATGAAAATTTTCCGCGTGATTGGATTATTGCTTTTGGGTTCAATCTTTTTCTTGTACATGAGAAAGAAAAAAATTTAAACAAGCTTTTTTTCATAAAAATCTGCTTACATGATTGACGGATGATTTTTTTAAAGAAAAAAATAATCATCACAAAATCTCTTTTTATTTTGTTTTACTTTAATAAAAACTAAAAAAGTTTGTATGTTTTTTTCTTTTCATCAAAAAAAACATTTCTTTTTTTAATCCAAGGCAAAAATTTTTGATCATTGTTCTTTTTTCATCTTTTGCCTTTCTTTTCTTGATCGGCTTTTTTTCTATTTTATTTTATTTCATTCATTTAAACAGGCAGCATACCTTTGAAAGTAGCTGCCCAGCCTTGGCTGTTGTTGGGTCGCTTATTTTTAAAAAATTTTTCTTTGATTTAAAATTAGTAAAAAAATAAGTGTGGACTTTGTTGCTTTTCGAGGTGGGATAAACACGATTCATCATCAAATGACAAGCATCTCATTTATCTATCAATTGGCAAAGGTCGCCCCCCTTTTTCGCTCGATCTCTTTCAATCGCCCACTCTAAGAGCCGATCAAAGAAGAAACATAAAATAGAAAAAGAATAAATGAAAATGATATGATCATTATTATTTTCCCACCATCTTTGAAACAAATTTAAAGATTTAATGCTTTTTTTTATTATTTCTTCGGCACTGCAAAAACTCATTTGAGGTGAAAATGAAAGTTGGGAATCGTTGCGGATCATGTGAGCCTTCGATTTGATATTATTTGGCATTTAGACTTTTAAACTTTTTAAAAGCGTTTACTTTTTTGCAAAAATCAAAAAACTTGAAACTTTATTACTTTATTTTTATTACCCCTTAAAACTCTTCTTCCATTTTCTTATTTTTTTGCCACCCAATAACGACCAAAATTATTATTGTTTTTCTTTTTTTCTTTCTTTTCAATGTTTTCCACCCACTAAACTTAAATTATATCGTAAAAATAAGTGCATATAAATGTATTATAACACAAAAGCGTATAAAATTTTTTTCTCATTTTTCTCGGTTCAATAATTTGTTGTTTTTCGAAAATTGAACTTTTTCAAATTCATTCATTCTTCTTCTTTATTTTTATATAACCACGAAAACCACATCGGCAGCGGCAACGATCGCATCAAAAATAATAATATTCTTCAACAGTCAAGGATTTAGGATTGCCTTTTTTTCGCCTTTTTTTTCTTTCTTCTTTTTCTTTCATTATTCGTGACACCTTTATTTTTGTTTGTTTATTCCTGTTGCCATTTACACTTCCTTTTTTCTTTCTTTTTTATGTTTAACCCTTTTTGAACTGAAAAAAAAAAGAAAAACCATGAAACTACTACTACGATTTAAAATTTTGTTACACAAAACTTTTTCTCTCTTTTTTTAATTGTTTATTATGATTCTGTGTCTTTTTTCCTTCCTTCTTTTTTGCAATAATCACAACCGTTATAAACTTCTTTTTTTTCTATCTCCATTATTTTTTTGCATTTTTTTTGTTTTTGACAACTCTCCAATTTCTTTCCCACCAGGTGTAGTGTAATTTCTCATAAATTTTTTTGCCGCAATATTGGACACCCAAAAATAAAAATAAGTTTGCAAAACACAAAACAAAAAAAATGGCTGTCAGAAGAAGAAGGACATTGCTGTGTTTTTTGATTTACGGCTCAATTGGCGCGAAAATGATAGGTTTTTTGTGTTGTTTTTTTTGGCATTTGATCACATCTTTTTTCTTCAATTCTGAAAAAATGATGCATCTGGCGATTCTTCTTCCTTTTTTTCTTCACCATATTTGGGAGTGATGAAAAAACAAAAGGTCGTTTGAAAAAAAAAGTAAGGGCCATTTTTCTTTTCACCATGATTTGTGTGAATAAGTAGAAGAAAAGAAGAAAGATAGCAGCAGCAGCTTATCACTCTTTTTTTCATTTTTTTTGGAACTTTTAATTCAACCATTTGATAATTTTTTGATAATTTTTATGGTTGTTGAAGAATGATGAATAATTGAATGTGGTGGTGTTGATTGGTCATCACCATCTTTTGTTTTTAGGCGTTGTCATTTCTCGTCATTTTTCTCTTTGTGTGCTCCTTTTTTGCAATTACTTTTAAAACCATTGTATTCATCTTTTTTTTGGAACAAGAGGATTTGATAAATCCTCAAATATCCGGGTTATTCGGTCTTTCAAAGATTATTTCAAGAAATTCCGCAACTTCTTTTTTTTTGTTTTTTCTTAGTCACTCGCTTGTTAATTTTGAAGTTTTACAAACATTTCAAATAAAAAAAAAGAGAGAATGTTTTATGTTCCTTTGTCGTTGAAGTAAGTGGTCATAGTGAAAACCACACCAGGTAAGGGTGATGATGATCACCTCCCTCTCAAATTTGACAATCAAAAACTGATTCATCATTATTTTTTTCTGGAGGAAAGGAAAAAAAAGTAGAAGGAGAGGCATTCGCGCATTCCATTTTTAAGTTTAAAATTTTAGTGACAGTTTTATTTTTGCAGAGTCTTATTTTTGGAGCAATTTTACTTTGCTAAAAAACTCTTAAATTTTGTTTAAGCCTTTTTTGAATTAAATTTTAAAGTAAAAAATTTACTTTTTGCATATTTATATATCGCAAAACTCAGCATATTAATTTCATTTTAATTGAGAGGTAATTGCTGCTTCTTTTTTTCAATGACCTCAATTTTTTTCGATAAAAATTCTTCAATGCAAACAAGAATGTTATTTTTTGAAGGCCATAAACGCGTGCCATTCTGAGCGCATCTCTCTCTTTTTCGGCATTTTTACAAAACATTTTTTGTTACATAAACAAATACTGATCATCAACACTTACTTTTTTTGCACTATTATTTTGCCATTAACAACTTTTTTTTTGATTTTGGCGGGATGGATTAAATTTTTTTATTTACTGTTTTCTTCCGTCGGCTGTTACTTTCCAGAATATTTTCTTTCTTGAAAAAAAAGAATGTCGCCATTTTTCTTTTCTTTAAAAAAATATTTGATTTTTTTCAAAGTTTTTTTTTTCGAAGATTCAGTTCCGTTTCTTTTTCCCCCCTCTTTTTTCATCATATTCAAGTTTGAAACTTCTGCTTCTCTTTTTTTTTCTTGTTTCCTTCCGGAGATCCCTCAGCAGGTGGTTTCAAGGCGATGACAGCAGCAATAGCAGCAGTCAAACAGGCACTGAAGTTGAAGGCAGTCAGTCAGTCTTTCAGGAGCCGTTCCTCCCTCTTCCCTCATTCTTCTGAAGATAGAAAAAAATAATAGATGATACTGTTTCAATCTTCTTCTTCTTTTCTTCATTGCCATTGTCAATGTTGTTACAAAAAAAAGAATTATCGCTTTCAATTTATTCCTTCTTCTTTTTTCCTCTCCTAGAGACTTCGTTATTGCCATTAACCTTCGAGAAAAAGAAGTTTTTTTTCTGAACGTTGCTTTTTTTGTTGTTGTTGACCAAGAGAGAAATTGGTTAAACAATAAATTTACGTTATTTTTTTCTTTTTTTCTTCGTTGACTTTTTGATATTTCAAAGATACAACCAAAATTTGCATTGTTCATTGTCGAAAAAAGATGAAAATTGTAGTTAAAATTGTTCTGGCACAAAAACGTTATCCAACGGAAAAAGAAGAAGGATCATCAGCACTCCGCCCTTCTCATTTTCTAAAAATTTCTGCCCTTTTTTTCGATCTTATTTTTTTGCGCGAGATAATCGTTTTCGTCCTTGTTTTTCGAAAAATAAAAATTTTAAATTATTTTTTCATTTACATTTTTTGAAACAAAATTATACAATTCTTTTGTTAGAGTTGTTACTGTAGATATTATATTGTCTTGAGGCATATTCCAATTTTTATTTTTAAAACATACTTTATTGCTCTTTATTTTCTTCTTACTATTATTGTCATTGTCATTGACCTCTCAAATTTCGCAGACAATTCATATTTTTATTCTCAAACTTCTTTTTATAAATATATATTTTAAACCAAAATAATAGCTACTTTTTAAAAAAATCGTGTTCTTTTAATTTGCATCCTTTTTTTATTACTATCCTTGAAATAGTTTTTCTATTAATTATAGAATTGTGATATGAGCCAAAGCTTTCCGCATCAATAATAAGAATGACATTGGAAACGTATCCTGAAAACTCTGCTACCGTAATCCTTCCACCATTACCAAAATGGAGATCATCAACTTTAAATGAAATTTCTAAAATCTCTCCTCATGAACCGGGAGATTCAGATGATCTTGAAGTCGCGGGAATTTTACAAAATGAAATAAAACGTCAAGAAAAAGAGAATGAACTTTTGAAAGATTTAAAAGAAGCAAAAATTGGAGAAAATTCTTTTGAAGCTAAAAATGTTATGATTCAAACGAAAGATTCTTCTTCTCCTGCAACGACAATTGTTGTACGAATGAGACAAAAACCACAAAAAGTAATTCGAAAACCTGTTCCACCAATGATTCAAACAGATTCTGCTATTAATTGTTCAATTCCATTTAATCAAGAAATTAAACCAATTTTGATTTCATCATCTCAAAAGAGATTACAACAACATCGACTTTCGGCAGATTTTTCACAAAATTATATTAATACAAATTTTAATGCTCGAAATAGTAGTAATAATAATCAATTTCGACAATATCGAAAATCTGCATATGAACCATCTCGACCATTATCCCATCACCAGCAGCAACATCAACATCATATAATTGAAGATATTGTTTTTGAAGAGCCACCCCAGCCTCCAATAATCCCACCTCGAACAGTTGCACCTTTAAGGCCAATGCCATTAATAAAAAGACAACGGCCAATTTTTCCACAAACAAGTTTAAATCTTTCAACTGAGAAACAGCATCAACATCCAATTTATCGATCAATGAGAGGAAGTGCAAAATCTTTATCTGGAAGTTGTATTGTAAATAATGCCCGAAATCGACGCCTTCGATTAAGTGATATCTTTGAACCAAATTGTACACCTGAAATTATTGTTGATGAAAATTCAGAATATGCTTCAATTGAAAATGAGCCATGTACTTCCAAGCAAGCTTCTGAATTTTTAATGAAAGTTCAAAATGCACATCCCCCTGTGCATTTTGAACCTTCAATGTCAAAAGAAAAAACAAATGTATCATTTTTTGGGAATCTTTTTAATCGACTTTCATCTCAACGAGTTAAACAACAACGACCAAAATCAACTCCTGGAATTATTAATGGAAATTTGTATGGTTACGGTATCCCATATGAAATGAGAAAACATTATGAAAAACCTATTGTTTATAATGTAAGCAAAACCGATGGTTTTTAAAAATTGAAATTTTAAGTTTATGAAAGCACAAAACCGATATAAAGCAATTTTTGAGACTAATATTAACTATTTTTTGTGCCCAAATTAATCATCTTTTTTCTTTTTCAGCAAGGCTCAAAAAGAGAAGACAGAAAATCGTGTGAAACAATTAAAGAAGTACTTGGCCGTGGAAGACCATATCCACAAATTGTATTACCTTCAAGCGGATATTGGATGGATGGAGTTTCATCATGTACCGTATCAATTGATGATGAAATGCTTGTTGGACAATCCCAGAGTAATAATAGCTGTGCAAGATTTAAACTTGAAACCGATGATACATCACATTGTTATCGACGACATTTTATTGGACGTGTAAGTTTTGACAATACAAAACATGTTTAACAAAAGCTACAGTAATCTTATTTATTTTAGGAACATCATAACTTTTATGGAATTGATAATAATCTTGGACCATTAATTTTATCAGTTCGAACTGAAACCGTTTCTTCACAAGATCATTTTCGAATTATTCTTCGAACTCGACAAGGAACTTTTCATGAAATTGTTCCTTCTTCAGCATTGGCAGATAAACCATCAGCTTCAAGAATGGCAAAGCTACTTTGTGATGAAGTTACAGCTGATCGATTCCTTCCTGTTGCTTTCCCGGGTGGTTCAGAACTTATTTTACAATATGATGAACATGTTTTAACAAATACATATAAATTTGGTGTAATTTATCAAAAATTCGGGCAAACCAATGAAGAACAATTATTTGGAAATGCCACGACTTCTCCGGCATTTGATGACTTCCTTGAAATAATTGGTGATAAAATTGATTTAAAGAATTTTGATGGATATCGTGGAGGGCTAGATACTCAACATGGCCAAACTGGTGCACAATCAATTTATACACAATTTCGACAAAAAGAAATTATGTTTCATGTTTCTACTTTGCTGCCTTTTACAGTTGGAGATACCCAGCAGTTGCAACGTAAACGGCATATTGGAAATGATATTGTTGCAATAATATTTCAAGAAGAAAATACTCCATTCTCTCCAGATCTTATTGCAAGTAATTTCTTACATGCATATATTGTTGTACAACCAATTGATGCTGGAACTGATCGGTTACGGTATCGGGTATCAGTGACAGCAAGAGATGATGTTCCATTCTTTGGTCCAACCCTTCCAGCTCCATCAATCTTTCGAAAAGGCAAAGATTTTCGACATTTTCTTTTAACAAAATTAATTAATGCTGAAAATGCTGCATATAAAGCAGAGAAATTTGCAAAGCTTGCGGAAAGAACTCGTTCATCACTTTTGGATTCATTATATGGAAATTTAAAAGAAAGAGCACAATTTTATGGCATGTGTTTCCTTGAAACAACAGATTCCGATAAAGTTGGAATTAATGGTGGCAAAGATGGCAATAGTCTTGGCCTATTTCATTCTGTTAAAAAAGCACTTAGTGGTCGGTCAAGATCTGTCTCACAAGATGTTGGAAATCTTGGACCCCAACAAAGACATTCAACTTCTGGATTATTATCTGAAACAGCTTCCCCATGGGCCACGAGATCCCTTGCTGGAACAGGTGCTGGACATCTGTCAACAATTTCATCTGGAATTAATAGTCGAAAGCCGACCTCTTCAATCAACACAGATATTCGTTCAACAATTTCTAGTTTGGGAAGTACAACTGATGCATCTTCAAATGCTGGATCGGATTACAATAATCCAAATACAAAATAGTAAGTTTTATGTTAAACAAAAAACATGTTAGAAATTATTTTGAATTTTTGAATTAAAAGTTTGAACTTTAATTAATTACTGTAACAATCCCCATTATTTTTAGTGAACAAATGTGTAAACAAGCTGGAGTATATGATCATAATTCTTCAAGTGCCTGTCAATCACCAAATTATGCAGCAACAAATCGTTTAACTGGTGGTGCAAGACAACAAATTGTATCCCGAAATACTTCCGCCTTAAAATCTGGAGCTGAAATAATTACCCCTGCAACAGAAGATGAATTAAAAATTCAAACAAAAGAATGGGATATTTCAAGCTTGGATAATGATAGTGGAGGACATGATAGTGATACCGGAATGGAATCGATGTCATCAACAGATATGCAACATGGCTCAGAATCCAGCAAGCATTCATCACATCGTCTTTCATGCAATTTTTGTGTTGATGGAAATCAAGAAAATGCTCAAGAGCAACGCCTGGATGAGCTGATTCATGATTTTGAAAGATTAAAAACAGAAAAAACTGATTTACTTCGACAAAATGTTACTTGTAAAACTGATATCAAAAAGTTGAAGGATAGGTATGTAATTATTCATTTAATTAATTAATGTTAAACAATTTTTAGGCAATCATATTTAGCTGGAGAACTTGATAAAGCAAATGATGAAATTCAAAGATTAAAAAAGATGCTTAAACGTCCATCATCAACTTCATCAAAGGATTCTGTAACATCTCTTCCACCAACTCCAACAAATATTACCGTACCCGCGTCAAAAACTTCAATATCAATTACCCCAATAACAATGGCAGATTCTTCATTCCTTCCAGATCGGCCATTTGTTTCTGATGATGATTATAATAATTCATCATCAATTAATCGGGTTACAGTTGGACAATAATAAAGTATATATTTTTTTATAATTTTTGCATATCTTAATTGTGATATCTACTTTTATTGCATCATACTTACTTAATTTCTTTCTTCTTTTTTTTGTTGTATATTTTTGTTACATCTTTTTTGCTTTTTTAAAAACCCTTTTGCAAAAAAAAACTGTATACTTAAAAATATTTTTTACATACATAAATACTTAGGTTACGATATATAACAACAGTTTTTTATTATATAAAATTTGCATAATCCGTGTACCTCGTCAGTTGTTTCTTTCCCTTTTTTTGATTTTTTTTTTCTCTCTCTCTATCTTTTGTCTTCTCAAATTCGTTCAATTAAAGCTTTTTTTTCATCTTTGGATGCCTCCTAAAAAATCGGTGTGCAAATGAAAAAAAAAGAATTATTATAGTTTTTTGATTGCTTAAAAAAGTTTTTTAAATTAATTATTGAATAAAAACATTTTACATATTTCAAAGCCAAGGAATATAGCAAAATTAGAAAACATACAGTATCCCAGTAAACATTTTTAAATTTAAATCTCAAAAGAATAATCAAAAAGTTACTTATTTAAGTTGTTACTAAATGTAATTCCATAAACTATATTTGTTTTTAAAAAAGCCTTATACTTTTATTATGAAAATCCCATCAACATTTTGGAATTTGATTTTAAAAAATATCCAGAAATTGCTGTTTATTGCTTTTCAAAATAAAAAAGCGGATATTAAAATTGAGTTTTTGGTTTACACGAATATTATTAATTTGGCACGAGAAATTAAATCGG
>CABFKO010001750.1:4650-17814 GCA_901766855.1 Panagrolaimus sp. ES5
GTGTCATGTTCTGTCTCAGCAGCAATTCTAAAAATTAATTAATAATTTTATCAATCTTTTAAATGAATTTATTTTTTTTAGTATTTAAAATTTTATTACTTCTTTTTTTCATTTTTTTCTCGAAAATTCTTTTAAAACAAGCTCTCTGTTAGCTAAAATATATGATTGTGGTTTAACACAACAATTATTTTTTGTGTCTTTATTAATGAGAAAATTTCTTTTTAATCTTTGATTACTTTCTTAGAGTTAATTTGTAATAGCTCATTGTGTTTTTTTATATTTAATGAGAAAAAAAATATTAAAAAGAATGCTTAACAGATTTGAAGATATTGCTTCTTTTAATGCATTAGTTAATTTTATGAAATTTAGTTATTTATTTTTATTTATTTTTCGGGAAAAATAAAATATTGTTAAAGTTTTACCGCTTTTCATTGATTTTTTTCTCTCTCATAGTTAGTTACCCGACGTGAAAGATATGCAATGCTTTTGTTTGATTAATCATGTGACATTTTGTTTTCTCTTTTTGTCTATTTTATTTTTTTATTTTCATCAAAATACGTTGAATTGCTTCATTAGATTTACCTTTTCAAACAAAGTCTGTGCCAAAAAAATGTGTGTGTTTTGAAATTTAAAAAATTTTATGAAGTTTTTCGTCATTTTTTTTATTAATTTTCGGTGCCCACATCTTTTAATCTTTTAAATTTTTAATTAAAAATATAGGTTGAAAAAGTACAAAATGACACATAAAAAACTCTGTTAAAGAGGAAATAAGAAAAGGGTTGTAAGAAATATTTACGTTTACTTTTTAAAGTTTTTAAATTATTAATGTGAAATATGTTTTTCGAAAAGTTTTATTTTAACAGAATTTTTTGTTAATATTTGTTTAAAAAATTGATCAAAATTGTTACACTGGAAAAAGAAGCCTTGTCGTGCTATTTTTGCATTTTTCTTAGAAAAGTTAGCTTTTAAGTCTTATAAAAAATAGACGAGAAAAAAAGATAAAAAAGATGTTACTTTTTTTAGAGGGCGAATAAGTATTCCCATAGCTACTTTACAAATAATTAGTTTCATTTTTTCGAGACATACCGAATGCAAAGTTTTTGGATGTTTTTTTGACGTTGCATAATTTGTATTTTTATCTGTTTTGTTTTTACAAGAGATATTGAAGTATTTTTTATCAGGACTAAATGTACTTTTAAAATATATTGAACAAAAACAGTAAAGGATTTTTAAAACGCCTTCCTGTGATCTCTGGTTTATTGAAACATTATTTTTTAAATGTATTAAGTTTCTAAAAGCTTTTTCTAGCCTACACACTTTTTGATAGACTTAAAAAAATTTCCAACTAGGAAACAAATTTTTTTTGAGCTTTCATGAATATTATTTAATTACTTTTGTATCATGTTTCTTCTTTTTTTCCGTCCTTTTTTTTATGACATCCACCAAAAAAGTTGCAAAAACACCATTGTTTTTCTTTAAAACTCCACATTGTCCACAAACAATGTTTTTTTTTTTCATTTCATTGATCAAAGTTTTTGTTTCTATTGATTTTAAATATTTTTCTATTTTTTTTGTTGAAGCTTTTTTTAAACTCACCTGACTGACTTTGTCTGTGTCGTGTACTTCCTCGTTTTTATTCAAAAAAAGCTTTTTTGTTTTTTTATATTTACATATAAATTCTTTTTTTTTTCTTTAGATCACTAATCTAATCCCTCTTTTTCAACCTCTACGCTTGGAACAAAAACATATTTTTTTGCAATCAATTTTTGTTCTATTTTGTCATCATTTTTTTCTCTTCAATTCTTTGATTCTTTAAGCTTCAAAAGATAAATTGATAGCACTTTTAAAAAAGAGACTTTAATGTTGTCAATGAATCAATGCTATCACCAACAACAAAATCAATACTTTAACGAAGTTTGTGATCTTTAATGTTTTTTGTTTTTAACTTAAAAAATCCCAAAAAAGCGAGAATTTTGCATTTTTTTCTGGTACTACTGTAGTTTAGCAATTAGAAAGTTGATAAAATAGAAGTAAATTATAAGATCAAATTTTAAAAACAAAATGAAAAAAAACCTGTTTGCTGCAAAACTGTCTTTAAAATTACGTATAAAAACCATTTTTTGAGCAATCAATTTTTTTCTCGCTTTTTTATGTGGCTGTTTTTGTTCAAAAAAGACTGTTTCATTGTTTGTTTGTTTAATACAGAACCAATAACGTGGGCGTCCATTAAAATTTATTATTCCAATAAGCCATTTTTGGGTAACAAAAAGAAACGAAATTTTTTTATTTTAAATAAATTATTGGTAAGAACCCTGTTTAAACATTTTCTTTGTATATAGTCCCTTCCGTTTTATTTTATTTTCTGAGTCTGAGAAGAAGCACTTACTGGAAAGGTTATTTGTAAAATGAAAAAAAAGGAAACACGTGAAAAAATGGGTATTCCCGACGAACGTTTTTTCTACTTCTTTTCAACTTTTTTTAATGAATGCATTCAAAAACACACACACACGCAAACATAGACACGACTCACATAGTATTAACTTTTAAGTAAATGAACGACATACCACATAGATACAAAACGAGAGAGAGAAAGAAGAAACACGTGAAAAAGACTAACTTACACGCGGCACCAAATAAATAATATAAATAAAAAATTGATGAGAGAAGTTTGGAAGCGAACGTTGCTAACGTTAACGTAAAGGAAAAGGAAAAAAAAAGTTACAAAATGTTACGTTTCTCCAAAAAGAAAAAAGAAGCGAGACAAGTGTAGGTTCGGCTTTTTTGAAAAAAAAATAGAGTGCTAGTTTTTTTTGTCTATGTTTTTTTGTGGTACGTGACTTTATTTAAAAAATAAATCGAAACAAAAAAAAAACGTTTAATGATTTTTGGTGTGTTAAAATTAATATTAAAAAAGCGTTTATTGTACTAAATATTTTTAATAGTTATTGTCATTTTTTAGCAAAAGTGTTGCGAACAACAGCAACAACAACACCAACAAATACAAGAATTTTCACCTCCACCACTTTCTTCCCTTTCATTTCCCCAGCCACAACCTCATCAACTACAACATCAAATAATTCCAGTTGTTACGTCACAACAGCAATCCCAATTGCCAGCCATAACAACAACGTCAGCGGCAGTAGCAGCAACAGCAAATTTAACAGCTGTTCAACAACATCTTCAAGCGGCAATGGTTGAAAATTTGTTACATTTTTCACATATTCAAATTCCAAACGGTGTTTCTTCTGCCACCCAATCAACCATATTAAATCCGCTACAAACAAATTTAAATGCAAATAATATGTTTATGGGATTTAATACAGCTCCTTCAACATCACATTTATTAGAACCACCTCAACAATCATCACAAATTAATAATTCTAATACATTATTAAATTTACCATCTACAAGTGTCCCATCATTACCAAGGCCGTCATCATCTTCAACTTCCCCATCTGGTTCTGTCTCAAATGGAAGAATTAGTAAAAAGAAAGGTTTGTCTTTTTAGGTAACAAAGATTACGGTAACATTATTCTCATAATTTAGGTGCCCTTGAATGTGACGTCTGTGGTGATACAGCCCTTGGAAAACATTACGGCGTCTACGCGTGTAATGGTTGTAAAGGATTTTTTCGGCGGTCCGTATGGAATGATAAACAATATAAATGTCGATTTGATTCAAAATGTTTAATTGCAAAAGAACAAAGAAATGCATGTCGAGCTTGTCGTCTTCGAAGATGTTTAACCGTTGGAATGAATCCAAGAGCAGTTCAAAATGAACGCGGTGAAGTTGAAGGTGAAGGAATTCATGTAATCTCAGTTTCAACATATATGACAAATTTGCATAACAAAAATTCAACTTCATCTGAAAATTCAAATCCATACACAAAATCTCGAGAAGTTCAAACGGATATGCTTGATTTTGAGCCACCATCTGTAAAAAATCTAAAGAAAGATTTAACTCAAGAATTTAAAGAAAATGAACATTTTATTCAAATGTTGTTGAATTTAGAAAAATTAATTATTGCAAAAAAAGATGAACACGATTTTAATGATGCTCCAGCAACTCCGAGCACATGCTTTGAAGCTGTCTTTTATGAACCAACTTTTTTATGTCCTCGAACACCTGTAAGTTTTCACCTTTTTTATTGATTGCTTTAAAATTATCTAAAAATTTGTTAAACTTAAAAATACACTTAAAATTTTTGCAAAACTTTTTTACCTTTTTTTAAAGTTTAAAAATAAATGTAACATATATTTTTAATTTTCCCAATTTTTTACAACCAAAGACTTAATTATTTTTTACACATTTTTTAATTAAAGTTTTTTTAACGTACGTCAGAGATTTGTACGAAAATAAATTTGACAGACTACCGTATACCTTTAAAATAAGCTAATTGTAAAAAAGTGTAAAAACACTTTTTCAATCCATAATAATCTCATTATAAAAAAATTCTAAATATCAAAAAATTAAAATTAAGTGAAAGGATAATCCCTCTTTTTATTTCATAGATAAATCCAACTGGATCAACAATTGCAATTTTAAGTGATACAACACATGATTGGAAGCGTTGCTTTGTATTATATTCAGATTGGATTCGAGCTTTACCAGATTTTCAATTATTTTCTCCTGCAGATAAAGTTAGTGTTTTTAGAAATAATTTTGATAAAAATATTACTGTAATCAATTTTAAGATTGCATTGGCAGAACTTCGATATCCGGCATTTCATTGGTGGTTAGTTGCAAATTGGACAATTCAAACAAATTGTGATGGCGTATGTTATTGTAATGGAACATATTTTCCAAAAGATCCCGCACTTCAATGTTTATTTGATCAAAGAAAATGTGTTGAAAGAATGTTTTCACTTTTGGTAAAGCCTTTAAAAGAGATGAACATTTCGGAGGGTGAAAGAATTCTTCTTGGAATTTTAACAATTTTTTGTAGTGGTAAGATTATACAGTAGTATTAATTTGTATTTTAATCTTATTGTGTTGTAGATACCAATAATATGTCACCTGAAGGAAGACAAATTTTAAGAAAAATTCGATCCCGATACATTGAAGCTTTAAGGCTGCATTTAATTCATCGAGGTGGAATGGAAAATGAAATTGAACTTGCAACAAGAATTGGCTCACAAATTTTAATGATTGCATCTATTTCGGTATGTTTTTTAAATAGGAATTTACCAAAGATGTTAGTACGTCAATTACTTTAGCTACAGTAGTAAAGAAGCAAACTTAATTAAAAAATTTAAAATTGTTTATTTTTTTTTCAGGAATTGGTACTTTTAACTGGTGATAATCTTCGAATAAATGAGGTAATGTCAACAAATAGTTTTACAAAATGGGGTGATGCCGTTCGAGTAATGTATTCTAAGCAAACAAGCAGTTTAGCAAATTTACAAAAATAATTCCAATATTTTTGTTTATTTAATATAATTTTTTGTGTTTTATGTAACCTCGTCTTTTTTTCGTAACATTTATTAAATTTCCCATAATACCGTAACCCCATTTATTTATTTTATATTGTTTCATTTTTTAGCTGATGAATTGTGCGATAAATGAGATTCCACAATTGCCCAGTTTCTCTTCATTTACTATGATGGGTAAATAATACCTCATAAAAATCATTTTTATACAGGCAAATTAAACTTTTTCATTCATATCTTTTATTTCAAGTGTTTCTGTGATACTTTCTTTTTTTCTTTTTTTTTATATTTTCTTGCCTTCGATGCATTCCATTGTTTCAAGGTCTCTTCTTTTTTTTCATTTCACTCATTTCATTTAATTATTTTTAAAGCTCAAGAATGTTTATTAATTAATTATTATTGTAAATAAAATATGTGTTGTTAAAAATGTGATAAAATTCAAAGACTGTTTTAATAAAAATTATATCTTATAAATTGTACAGTAACATCCTTAAATCTGAAATGTACACAAAAGTTTGAAATTTAAAAAAAAGGACCTTTATTTTTGCACTGTCGTCACAGTTAATTTTAGTTGGTCTCAAGAAAATTAAAAAAGCTTAATATGGACAACATAATTCCGATCCGATCATTGAACATTTTCAGATATAAATAAGACATTTATTCTAGAACAATGGGAAATAAAAGGTATCAAAAAAAGAATCTTTTTTTTTGTTTTATGGATAAAAAACGTGTACGTAAATTAAAATATACCAAATCAAGAAAAAATGGGGATGATCTTTGTTGTCCTCTTTCCTTTTTCTTTCCTTCTTCATTTTTGTCCATCATCAAATGATTTGGATCAAATCAGTGAAAAAAACTTGAAATATCTTTCTTCCATTATGTTTTTGGACTTCAATGTTCAACCATAAAAAAACAAAAGCCAAGAAAATTTTTGGAAAATTAATAATTTCAAAGATCAAAATTATTATAATGATTTCTTTGTGGAACCACATTTTTTCAAGACATTTTTGAATCATGTTTTTTTACCTTCAATTTTTAAAAAAGTAAATTCCAAAAATTATTGCGAGATAAAAAAATGAACGAAAAAAAGTGATGTGTTTTTTTGGATATCTTTAGAAATCAAAAATCTAAAAAAGAATTTCTTAAAGCAAGATACTTTTGTGGAAAGAAAAACAAATTAAATAAATTGAAATGCATAAAAGAAGTAAAAAGAAAGACAAAAATCGGGTTAAAGTATTTGAGTTCAGGTAAAAAAATGGAAAAAATTGGGGGTGGTTTTTTTGTATTCTACCAAAAAAGCAAAATACAAATTCTTTTTCAAACTTCTTTCTTTCGTTTTTCACTTGCTGCTTGGGAAAGATAATCATAGCATATTATTATTATTATTAGAATTAGAATTATTATTGTCGTGAAATATGTTGTATTAATGTGTGCATTTGGAGAAGGTGTCGGAAAAGACGATTGTTGTGTCTTAAAAGGAATTCAAAAATCCGCTTAAGAGAAAGAGGGAAAACGACAACGAGTAATAATAACATTGTAAGTGTTCGATTAAAATAATTATCGAATTTTCTATAAGTAAGTTTTGTTGGTTTAAGAAGGATTTAAGAAAAGGACCATTTTCTTCCATGACTGCATTAATTTTTGTATTTTTCTTTTCGATTTTTTAGGATTAAAGATATTTTTTCCTTTTTTATACGGTCGTTATTTTTTTAAATTAACGTTGGTTCTTTTTAAATTAATTGAAAAATATCGCAAACTTTAAACTAAAATTACAGGCAGCTGATTTTTCAACATAATTTATTCACAATTGTAGTTGAAAAAATTATGCAAAGTTTTTAAAGCAAAAATTATATACCTCTCTCAAGAGAATTACGGTAATTCTTTGTAGAAAAAAAAAGTTGAAAGAGCAAAGGTTTTTTTAAAGCAGGTTGTTGACGCTAATATATTTTAATGACGACAATTGTTCATTAAATATTACTAAAAAAACAGTAAAAAGAACCAAAAACTGATAATTTGAAAAAAATATTATTAATATTTTGAAACTTTTGCTGGCTGCAAAAGGTGTTACATTGGCACAAATGTGTATGTATAAAAGTAGAATAATGAAGTTGGAAAAAGCACACATTTTTCAAAAAAATTGTTCAGCTAAACAAGTTATCCGTTTATGGCATGGTAGTGGCTTACTGTATTTTTAGTTGCTTTTTTTCTATCCACTTTAAAACTTTATGCATTTATTCACTGCCAAACTTCATCTACCTATGTCCTCAATTATGACGTTTGATTGTAGTCAAAAAATAATTTTGAATAAAAATTTGATATGTTTTATAAAAAAAAGCATGCTCAAACAAGCATTATAAAATGCTTCCATAAGAGTTCAAAAAATAAACTTATTATTTTGCTTTCCGCAACTTTGCATATTTTTATCGTCATTCATATTTTCTTTCTGCTTCTCCCCCTCCTGAAAAAAAAAACAACGCTTGCTTAACTTTCGTCAAAACATATATAAAAAAAAGTTGAATTAAAAATCTAAATAAAAATGTGCAACTCTTTTTTTCTGCGGCATTCGCAAATTTTGCAAGAGCATTTTTTTCTGCAAAAATAAAATAAAAAAAAGTTTTGCTTAAATTATTCGTTCCAATTGAGGCAAACATTTGACGCGAAGTTTTTTTTTTGCAGCCTGCAGAATCCAACAGAAGCAGCAGAAGCCGTGCCTCCTTTTTTATTTTTTTTGCATTTTCAACTTTAAACTTTTATATGCCTCTTTTTTGTTGTGATGTTTGGAAAAAGTTTTTTTTTGCTTGTTTGTTTATAAATAAATGGCTTTAAAGTAAAATTTGGTGGAAAAAAAGAAAGAGGAGAAAATTTAAGTGAAATGCCATTTATGTTTTTTTTTCTTTAAAGAAAGAAACCTTAAAAGGTGTCCACTTTTTTTGCACACCTTTTTTTATGCTGATGCTGCTTTTCCTCCCCCTCAAAAAAAGTAGAAGAAAGAATTCTCTTTTTTTTGCATCTGGTTTTTTTTTCTGCTTCTGTTGTTAAACGTTTTGGTTTCATTTTTTTTTTGCAAATGTTCGTTTATTGTTTCTCTTTATCCCCCCTTTTCTTCTTCTATTTTTCCTTGTCGTCCCAAATGATGATGATTGTTACAGAACAAGATGAGCTAACTACCTTCCTTTCTTTTCATGGGGGTGGACAAACTTCTTTTTTTTCCTTTCTTTGAGGGCAAAAAAAAAAGAAAAGTTGCGTGATTCTTTTTCGTGACGGACGATACCTTTGAGCAGGATTCAGAAGGAGAAAATGTCCAATAAAAAAAGTTTTGTCCTATCTCCTTCTGGTTATCTGAAGAGAGAAGAACAACAGCAGTTTTGTGTTTCAATGTATTAGAAGAAAAAGAAGAAGATGTTACAATCGTTTCTCTTCTTCTGAAGAAAGAAAGAAAGGAAATGATTTGCACTTTTGATGTTAGATAACAACCACGGGGGGATAATGTCCGTCATCCCTTAAAAAACGCGATTTATTCCAAAACAAAACGGGCGGGTCCTTTTTTTTCATTGTAGATTATCTCATCCTTACCTTTCTTTCTTTCTTCCCCCTTCCTTCTTTCTCTTTTTTTGGGGGCTGAGTCACTTTTTTTTTATGATAGACAAAAAAAAGTTTTAAGCTCAGTCACACTTTCTATATATCCGGGGTCTCCTTGAGGCAGCTTTGATCTCCAGATTTTTAATATCTATGTATTTTTTTTGTTTTTTGTTGCTTCTACTTATCTTTTTGCTGACTTCATCAAAGATAGAAACTATCGTCATTCGTATAATATAATTCATTTGCCGTCCTACAAGATTATTTTTAGCCATACTTTTTATTAAACACAATAATAACATAATTTTGATGGATAGACTTAGCAATGTTTTTGAAGAATACAAAAATTGTTTAGTTATTCCTTCCTATCTTTTTCGCTTTTCTCGCTCATTTACATTTTATCCATACAGTTATTTTGTTGTTTTCTCGATTATTACCCCCTTCTTAAAAGCTTTCTATTGTCGTCATTGCCTTCTTTTCACCCTTCTTTTTTATTTTTTAGGGGGTATTTCTTTTCTTTCTTCTCTCCCTTTAATGGATAATGATGTTGTTGTAGGTGAACCGTACACATACATATATATTTTTTTGTCGCTGCATTCCTTCTCAATTTTTATACCTGTGTCACACAAAAAGATTACAATTTTTTTACCTTCTTTGCCATTCTTGAATCGGATTTCGTATTGACGTCTTTACAAAATCTGTAAAATATCTTTTCCATGGTAATAAAATGCTTCAAGTACCACCCAATTTTTTGATTATTCTTTACTTTTTTTCGAGCTCTCGTGCTGTTGTTGGGATCTGTATTTTTGAAGTGTTATATTTTTTTGGCATTTACAATATTTTTACCTATTCTATAATTTACAGATCTCTCAAGGATAGATTATGGCTCTTACCCTTGGTGTTTCATCTTCTTCTGCATTTACACCGGTAACTTCAACATCATCAATTAAAGTTGAACCTTCTTCGGCTACAACCCCAACAATGCCTCCCTCATCTTTTATCCCTTCCTCTACAGGGCTTCAATTACCAACTTCATCGCCTAATAATTTTCGATCATTGGCTGAAGTTGCCTATCTTGAATATGCCATGTATCTTCTTTTAAATGTAAGTTTTACATCTTTTTTTGCTCCTTTGCTTCTATAAAATTTAAACCAGAAAAAAAGGAAGGAAAAAGATGGATTTTTATGCTATTGTTTTATTCTTTCTTTTTTTTTATTTTTGCTTCACCGATTACGTTTTTCGTTGTCTGAAGACCCCTTCCATTTTTCTTTGATTATTATTATGCAATCGCGCGACAGTCCTTGTTTTTGAATTTAAAAAAAATAGAGGGGGGATAAAGAAAGAAAGAAAAGAGAGGGTGATTGCCGCTGGCAGAAAATATTGAAGAAGAAAAAACTCTTCATTTTTTTTTGTTCAAAGCCGGTTCGTTCCTTTCATTTAAAAAGAGATGTCATAACTTTTTGAATCTTAAATCTGACAAGGGCCAGCATTATTTTTTTTGTGTTAAATAACAAAAGTGGCTAGGCTGTGTGGACGACGACTGGATTTGGCCATTCTTTTTTTTTTTCATTTCTTTACGCATAAAAGGAAATCCGCTGGGGGCGATCAAAGAAAAATGAAAAAACGTGTACGAAGATCTGGGCCAAGTCAGGAAAAAATAAGATAGAAGGAAATAAATGAATTATATGTTTTGTTGTTGCCAAAAAAAAGAAAAAGAGATAACTGGTTTCTGTGAAAAGAGATATTTGAAAGATGTTCCGAATAATAAAAATAAAAGGAGAGTTATATATGGTAATCTCCTTTCTTCTTTCATTTCCTTCCTTCTTACCTGAGGGCACACCAAAAAGCTTAAAAAAAGCTGGTTTTTTCCTTTTTCTTTTTCATTTCTAAAAATATGAAATGAAATTTGTAGTAACTATTTTTAACAAATATCATTTCTCTTTTTTTCGTAATATCCCAAAAAGCATAACAATTTACGTCATTACTTTCCCTTGATAAAGATCAAGGTAAAGCTAATCACTAGAAAAAATGAAAATATATTTTTTGTTGTTTCTTTTCCAAAAACAAAAGGAAAGAGGAACTTGCTCTGATCCAACAATGACGACAATACATTATTATCCTTGTTATCCTTGTTATATCGGGATAAAACAAAAATGAAGAATGTATTGAACTCGTTTTTTATAAACATTAAATGTCTAGCCATTAAATTAAAGGATATTAAAACAAAAGAATAAAATAAAATTAAATAATTCATTGAAGCCTTTATTAATTTAAATATATTTTTTTAGCAACATAACAATGCCCTTTTTGCTGCCGCCGCTGCTGCAGCAGTTTCCAACACCGCCAATAATGGCATCGCAAAGCCAACCCCTCTTCAACCTTTTCATCAACTCCACCAACAACATATGCCTTCACCTTTAATTCACTTAAACAATTCACCAATGAAACCTTTATCCGTTCCGGAAATTATTACTCCAAATAACAAAAATTCTTCTCTTTCTTCAAAACCTCCAAGCCTTCTTCTTCCTTCTGAACTTGATTATCTTCATAATTCTATTTGTAAGTTTACAATTATTATTTGACATAACTGTATTAATATTAATATTTTTTAGCTAAAAACAAACTTGGTCGTTCATATAATCCTGGTCGACCTTTAGCAATGGCAGATAGAGCCAGAATTTTAGAATTATATGAAAAAGGACATAAAATTTCGCACATTGCTCGGATCATAGGAGTGACCCATAGTTGTGTAAGCAAAATTATGACACGGTTAGTTAATATCTATATCCCATTTAAACAACATATGTTTAATCCAAGTTTATTTTTTTAGTTATCGCCGTACAGGAAGTATGCATCCACGATCAGCTCAACAATCGAAAAAGCATTCTCTTGCATCTTCATCAATTTCTGTTGCATCCAGTTCATTCTCAAGTGGACAATCCTCTGCTTCATTATCACCATCACATCTTTCAAGCATGTCCCTTAATAGTTATGATTCTTCATCTGATTCCTCTTCTTCATCCTCTTCTTCATCATCATCTTCTTCACATTCCCTTTTAACCCCAACTGGAATCCTTCCAAGAAGTGATGGAGAACTTTTAATTTCCCCTTCTCTATTTTTCCCAAAACCGGTGCCACTTTCTCTTCTTCAAAAATGCTAGTCTTACTTACTTACTTTTTAACCCCGTGTTTTTATCTCTCTCTTTTTTCTCATAGTAACATTTTTTTAAACATTTTATTAAAATTAAAATTTGCTTTTTTTTACTTTTAATGATTTCTTTAATAAGAATTTTATTCAATACAGTATTATCTATCTCTATATCTGTAAATAACGAGGTGATTTTTTATGCAACAACAAAAAAATAAATTGTACAAAGAAACCATTTTTTAAATTACATAAATATTTAGCAAATTCAAAAAATTACAAACATTTATCAAAGCTGTGAAGTATTTTATTGATAAAAAACAAAATAAAACAATACTTTTAAAGCTTACTGAAATCTTTGAAATCTTAAAACATTATGAAAAATATAAACAAAATGCATCTTTAAAATTAATGATTTTCTATTCAATCAAATTTTTGCAATGCCTTCCTTTCTTTAGGTATGCCATAAAGGGTAATGTAATAAATTAAAATTCTTTGCCTCCAACTGTTTTCTCTTTCTTTTGTAGCAAAAATTGAATTTTAGAAAATTGAGGTCTTGATTGAGGACACAAAACAGCGGGAACAAGAAACCGGTTGCAACAGCAGCAGCAGCAGATGGAAGTTGAAAAAAAAAAGAATTGAAAGGCAGAACGTCCGATTCTTTCCGGAGACAGAAAAGACAATGTCATTTTTCATTCAATGTTTCAAATACATTTTTACAAAAGTTTTTTTCTTTGCTGATTTAAATTTTTTAAATTTTGAGAAGTTTCTTTTTAAGGCATACTTTTTAGATAGGTAAAATTTTATTGATGATTTTTTAAATTAAAAAAATTTGGTTATACCGCTTTAATTTTTTTAATTTAAAAAGTAACTGCAGTATCTCACTTTTAGATTTAGAATATTTATTATATATATTTTTATTGATGAAACCTGATAATTTAAAAGCTGAAACTGTTGTTGTTTTTTATTCCAAATATTTTGTTTTAATATTTTTTTTCGTTGCATTTCATTTAT
>CABFKO010001772.1:0-18115 GCA_901766855.1 Panagrolaimus sp. ES5
TAGCATATGAAGATTGAAAATAAATATTTATTTTCAATCTTCATATGCTAATCAAAAAGAAACGACAATAGAAATGGTTAAATAAGGCAATCTTGTTAATACACGTTATCTATTGGATGGTGAAATACTTCTGGATCACGGAAATCAAAGGCTTCTTGTTCTGGGATAAATGAACTAGGTGGTTGAGGTTCAGCACTTGGAATATATTCAACTTTTTCATACATTGTAAATCTAAAAAGGAGTAGTGAATATTAGAGATTTTTATTAGTAGTAGAAAAACCAACTGTGCAATATTTGGTGGAAAATTGAGGTTGTCACGAAAGTGTACACGAGGACAAGCATCCAAAGTTGAAGAAGCTTAACCATTCTTGGCTGGTAATTCTTGTTGTTGTTGGATAAGCATATCCCAAAAGAGCACGATTTTCACCAGGCTTATTGCAGATAATTCATCGCGTTCTCCAGTCTCCAGGGTCTTTATGAGCTTGAACTCCAGATTCCAAGAACCGTTCAGTGGTATCTAGAATGATAATGATCATTTTTCTCAAAAAAATCCCAAATGCTTACCTTCTCGTTTATTGCGAACAATATTTGTCATGGCATGATCAAAGAATTGTTCCATTGTTCTTTGATTATCCCCGGTACCGAAGCGAATACTAAGACTACTTTCAGGTGCAGCTGGACCCTGAAAGATAAGGTGGCCGCCCCGAAGGGGCGTGGCACCCCTAGCTTTACAAAATGGAAACAACAAAATACAATTTTCAAAAAAACGACGTAAACAGCTATTTCGAAATCTTACAATCAAATAAGAATGCTGCAATATTTTAGGGTGTCTATTTTTTAAAACAGATTGATTAATCTATTTAAAAAATGCAACAATTTAAATTACATCCTGCATAAATAAGCAAGAATATAAGTAAAAAAAGGACCTGAAAAATTCAAAATCGAAACAGTTTGTTCTTTTTACAAATATTTGAGAAGAAAAAACTATGTTTCCAAAGTGATAATTCTCAATAAGGAAGAGAATTTACTCGTATATTTTTAAAAAAGTGACATTACATTTTAGTTCAGTTACAAAAGCGGGAATCAATTCCTTTGATTCTGATCCGATTCCACCGATTCCTTATTCCATTTCCCGTATAAAGAATCGAAAAAGGAGAAAAACTGTTCAAAATTGCATCTTGTCAACTGCCTTGGCAATTTTTATATTTTTCAGACACATTATTAACAGCAAATAATTTTGCAATTCATATTTTGAGTCTTTTTTTCAAAAAATTCTTTTATTGTATTACAACTTCACATTTTAAAATTCTCAGGAGGGGATCAGGAAAAAAAGTACAGTATATTATTACATAACAAAATAATATTTTCAAATATCTTTGTGCGCAAAAAAATATTTAAAAACTTTTAAAAATCAAAATACACGGATTTAAAAAACGTTGAGAAATTAATTTCGGATAACATTGGGATCTCTTTTTTTATATTGCTTCCATTGTATAACGGCTTGAGTCACGAATAAATGCGACATTTTTGTTAAGTTTCATTCCATTTGGAAGACAATTCAATGGCATGGCAATTCCATCTCGCTTTTGATATTCAGGATTAAGAGGGGGCCATTTGGAATGATCAATTTTAAATGGACAAAATGCGCCATCAGTAAAAGCTTCAATAATTTCAGGCTTTTCACCAAATGGACATTTAACTTTTTCAATTTGATCTTTATGTGCAATGCATTGGCCTTCATAATTAAATGCCGGATGTTTTCGGATATCATCAAGAACTTCTGGAGGTTGAATACAATAAAACTGAAATGAACAAATTGTTGAAAAAATATTTTAAGGCAAAATATTTTGAAACCTTTTTGTCGCAAACTTCTTTAATCATTTCAAGAATGTTGCTGAATGTAATATATTTGCCATTTTCATCAACCAATCTGGAACAGATTGAACCTTTTGGAGCTGTCGAAGCTTCAGCAAGTTTTTGATAAATGTTTGAATTGCATTTTACTTCTGAGCCATCACAGTTTAGGTACCATGCAGAATTTACGGCACATTTTGCTAAAAGTTGTTTATCGGTACTATTTTTAAATTTTTGTGTTGGATAAAATTTTTTAGGTTACTGCATTTTTAAAATAATTTTTTTTTAAAAGCTTACGAATGCATTGACAAGTATCTCGATCAATTTCAACATCCATTTTAGTTCCATCACAATAACATGCTGCACCACCATCGAAATTATTGCATTGCATTTTACATGGATTATTTCCACCATGACTCGAACATTGTGCTTTCTTTCGATTACAACAATAATTTTCATCAGCACATTCATCAATATCTTTTAATGCAACAACTACATTTGAAGCATTTCGAACAAAGTCATATCCTTTAACAGGAATCCATTTCTTTGTTTCAAAATTACAATTAATCATTGATCGATGTTGAATATTTGAAACTGTCATTGGTCCATTTACATCAGCCTTGGTACATTCGTCTCCTGTAAATTTTTATTTCTTTAAACTTCTGTTGTACAGTAATTATCTTACGGGTACAGAATGAATGTTCACTGATACGTTCAGTATAGCCTTGAGAAGCATCACAGACGCATCTCGCCAGTTTTTTATCACAAATCCATCCTTCACCAAGTTTTCCACATGCCAAAGCTTCACATGGATCTTCGACTTAAAAATTAATTATTGGATGAATATTGTATTAAAATGCCAAATTTACCATCACAAGTTAGCGACACTCGAACAACTGAAATTGCTTCTTGTCTTTTATTTCCAGGTTGACTAAAAAGTTTTGTTTGTTAGAAAAAAAATACTCTATTTATCTAAAAAAATTAATTTTGTTTACCAATCACATTCAAATCCTTTCCATTCTGTTACATGTCGATTTCCATTAAAGGCTCCAGCTGGATTATATGCAGTATTTTTACAGAATGGCAATGGACTACTTGAAGATGTAAACCACCAATAATCTTTTTCAATTGCTTTATTATAACAAATTCCATAGGCACTACTTGCATTCTTTGGTTTAACCATCCATTTTTTCCAATCTCCAAGTGCTTTTTTCTCTTTTTTAGCATCAAAGAAAATTTTTAAAGTTTCTTCAAATGCTGGATCTTCTCGGCATTCATTTTTGTCAACACATCTAGCTTTATCTTTTGGATCCTCTTCAAATCCTGGCTTGCAAATAATTTTATAACTTCCTATTGTATTTGTACAAATTTGTGTCAAGGGATCATATTTAGCTTTTCCAGATTGGCATTCATCATCATCATTACAGCTGTAATAAACTGCTGTGACATTTGGTGGTGGAATAAATCTAAAATTCAAATTTATAGATTTGTTTTTATTATTGATATGTTTACCCTGCTTTACAGTCACATCGATATTGACTTGTATGTTCAATTTGTTTGCATACTGTAGTATTTTTATCGCATGAATTAAGCTCTGGTTTAGCACATTTATCAATGGCAGTACAGTTTTTACCATTTCCTTCAAATCCTTCATTACAAACACACTAAAAATTTGAATTTTTAGTTTTTCAAATTTAACATTCTAAAATACATTAAAAGATCCTGGCGTATTAGCACATGAGGCTTTGGTATGGCAGGGATTTTGTTCACACTAAAATTTTTGATATTTTAGATTATTTTAACATCTAAAAATACCTCATTCAAATCTGGGCAACTATGACTATCAGCAGATAACGTATATCCAACATTGCAGACTAAAAAGATAGTTATATATTTATTTGGAGGATACAATTTATTTAGAGGCTTACTACAGATCCAGTTTCCAGCAGTATTTGAACATTTGTGATCACCACACACTGGTTTTGTATTATTTAATTGACATTCATTGATGTCCAAACATGTTCTGTTACTACCACTTGATCGTTCGTATCCCTTTTTGCATTGGCACTCAAATGCTAAAAAGACTACAGTAATTGTTGTATTTAAATTTAATTGTATTTACATCCTAAATTATTGACGCAAGTGGTGGTGTCAAGATCACAATTGTTAGATTTTGGATCTGAAATGGAGTATTTGTGTTTGTTTATCAGTTAAACTGCTTTTGCTAACCTGCACATTCATCAACGTCAGAGCAAAAACCAGGTAAACCAGTACCAGCCCAGCCAGGGTTGCACTTGCAAAAATATGAACCTTGTGTATTAATACAAGTTGCTTCAGCTAAAAAGTTAAATTTTGTTAGACAGAGATACTGTATGAAAAATTAATATTTACCATCACAAGCTTTTGGATTTTTGCATTCATTTATATCGTGACAAATGGTACCATTTCCTTCATACCCATTTTTACAAGTACAGCCAAATGAACCACGTGGCTGGTTTACACAAGATGCATATTGACTGAAAAATTATTTTTGTCTTTTATCTTATTAACACTTTTGCCGAACCTGCATGGAGTGTATTCTTTACACTGATCAATAACTTCACAACCTAATTGAGCTGTACCGACTCCCCGGAAACCTATGCAAATGCAGGTTGTATTTGTTGTTGTTTTATATTAAAGCTACCTTTTTTACATTTACACGAGAAGCCAAATGCATTATCAACACATTCGGCATCAGCATGACAGGGGGATTTAAGATCACTACATTTTGGTACGGTACATGTAACATTATTTTTACCAATTCCAATATTAATGTTTCCGTTTGGGCATTCACACTTGTAACCCGGTGTTAAATCAGTACAAATTGCAGTGCCATTACAAATATTTTCATTTTCAAGGCATTCATTAATTGGTTCACATTGTGAGCCCTTCTTTCGATATCTTAAAAAAATGTTTTAGATTGTGATAAATGTTTGAGAACAGTAATTACCCTGAATCACATTCACAAATATAAGTCGCTCTTCCTTTGGTATTTGTAACTTGAGTTTCAATGCATTTAGCATTTGTTGGACATTGAAGATCTTTTTCACAATCTGGTACGGGATCACAAAATTCTTTTGGATTTTTACCGTCTAAAATAAAGTGATGGTTTCACTGAATTAAAGTAATGGACTCTTCTTACAGTAACCATCTTGACAAACACATTGTGGAACTTTTTTAGATGGATCTTTTCTAGAAGCTCGCATCACACAAAAAGCATTTGCACCACATTCAATTGATTTATCACAATCACTTGCTGGAACACATGCTTCTTCTTTTTGGATATAACCATTTGAACAATTGCATTTGAATCCTCCAAAAGTGTTGTGACAAAGTTCAGAATATGGTTTACAATTGTGAAGTTGAAGGGTACATTCATTTACATCTTAAAAGGAAGAAGTTTTTACTTTTAAAAATTGTGAATATCAAAAACAGTACCTTCACATTTATTTGTTTTTGTTGGAATCTTTGCAAGGCCTTTTTTACAGTCACATGAAAAAGACTGAAAATTTTAATGATTTTATATAAAGTTTAATTATTTATACCCCGATGGTGTTTCGGCATGTTGATGTTTCTTTATCACAATCATCTTTTTTTTCCGTGCATTCATCGACTAAAATGTTATATTGTATTCAAGGATTCCTGAATGTTCAAAAACATACTATCACTACAAGTTTTATTATCTTTGCCAAGAAGCATTCCCTTTGGACAGCTACACATAAAGCTAAAAAAAGAAGTTTTTGTATTTAAAAGTTTGTGGATATCAAACCAGCACCTTCCAATTGTATTGATGCATTTTGCACCTTGTTTTGAACAAATAACTGAACCAGCATCTAAACATTCATCAACATCTTCACAAAGAGACATTTGTGGTCCACCAAGTTTGAATCCTGATGGGCACTTGCAACTGAAACTGCCTAAAAATGCTGAGGATTATATTAATTGAAGAATGCATTTTTTTGCCTTGTGTATTAATACATAAAATTCCAGGAGGCTTAGATGGACATGGATGTTCTGTGCCTTCCAATTTGCATTCATCAACATCTAAAGCAGCAAATGTCTTAATCTTTGATGGAATGTTAAAATAATATTTTACCATCACATTGTCGAGTTTTATTATTAAAAATAAAGCCTTTTGGACAAACACAAGTAACCCATTTATCTTCCACTTTTTTATCTAATGGAATACATTGTGTGCTGGCAGGACAATCATTGAACTTTTTGCATAAATCAACAAGATTACAAATATTTTTGCCATCTCCTTCAAATGGTTCATTACATTCACATCGATAAAGGGGAGTTTCATCAATGCATTTTGCAAGCTTGTGACATTTTGCCGTACCTTCAGCACATTCATCAATTGCTTAAAAAATGTCAAAAATTAATTTGAAAATGTGAAAATGGTAAAACATACGATCACAAGTTTTAACACCATCACCTCGATAACCTGGTGCACATGTGCAATTATAAGTTGCACCATTTTCTCGAGTACTTTTTAAACAAACTGCATTTTTGTGACAATCCGGACAGCTCGCGTTTGCAACACAATCTTGAAGGCCATGTTGAATTGTTGGTGGATGGCAAACGCCTATAAGAATTAATTTGAAAAAAAAAATGACAAAAAAATGTATAAAATCGTACATTCAAAGGATCCGACGTGATTTTTACAGGTTGAATCTTTAGGGCATGCATCTTTATTTTGACATTCATCAATATCTTCACATTTAACCGTTTTTCCATCTTTAACAACTGCTTTGAAGCCTTTATTACTAAAATTTGAAAATTTTAAATTTGCACTTTTAAAAATATTATTTACCAAACACATGAATATGCGCCTACGGAATTATCACAGGTTGAAAATTCTGGGCATTCGAATTGATTTGTTTCACACTAAACAATTTTTTGTTTTAATTTTTGCGGTTTGAAAATTGGAATGAAAAATAAAATTACTTCATTGTTATCTTGGCATCCTCGAATTGTCATTACATAAGCAGGAGCATTACATTCACACTAAAATTTGTTTTTAAAGTGTTTCAGAATTTTTCAAAACTCTAACTTTAAAAGATCCCGGAAGATTCATGCATCTTTCTTTTGGTAGGGTACAATTGTGTTTAGGTTGATTTGTATCACACTAAAATTTGTTTTTAAATTTTTTTTTAAATTTCTAAATCTCTGACTTCATTGATATCATCACAACGAGAATCAGTTTTATTTTCATGATATCCAAATGGACAATGACAGCTATACGATCCTATGGTGTTGTTACAAACATATGTTGGACGGCATTCATGAATTCCCAATGTGCACTCATTTATATCTAATAAATTAAATTTTTTTTATCATCAAATTTTCAAACAATACCTTCACACTTTCCAGTTTTTAAATCTCTATTAAATCCACGGTTACAATGGCATTTATAAGTTTCTGGTTCATTAACGCAATGTTCATTTGTGGGACACACATCGTTGCCATTTGCTGCACGTTTTGCGGCAACACAATGATTTTCAGCTTAAAAAGTATACTATTAAAAAAATTTAAATTTTAAGAAATAATTACGTTGACATAATCCATCTCTTGCTAATCCAGTTCCAACAAATCCATGTTTACATTCACACCACATATGACTTGCATTAACTGATTTACAATAAGTGTTAGGGTCATGTTTGCATCCACGTTCTTTTGTGCAGTCAGTGTCAACAGTACATTTGTGATCATGATTAACTCGTTGCCCTCTGGGACAATCACATTCCCATGAACCTACGGTATCTGTGCATTTAGCTTGTGGATCACATGCAAGATTTTTAGGATTTGATTGTACACCTTCGGTACATTCATTGACTAAACATAGTATTACTGTAACAAAAGTGTTATTTGTTTGCAAAAAGCATACTATTGTTGCAGGCATTAAGATCTTTGGAAAGCTTATACCCGGCTTCACAAGTACAATTTGCATCATGTCCATAATTAACGCATAGCATATGTTCTGCTGAGCATCGAACTTTACTATGACACGGATTTCCAAGGGCAACAGGTGTTTTGCATTCACATTGATCGATTTTTTCGCATTCTTTATCAGCATTAAGTTTTTCACCTGGACGACACTTACACACAGGTTTAATGATTTCTTCTTCACGGATTGGAACACATTGTGAATTTTTTCCACATCCTCCACGATTTACCAAACAAGGATTCTTTTGACATTTTTTGTTATTTGTTATTAAAAATCCTTTTTTGCAAACACAAACTGCTTTTTCTTTTGCGCTTACACATTCTTCTGTTTCTTTATCACATGGATTTTTAACTTTACAAGCATCAGCAACTAAATTGTTTAAAGGAGTTAATTAAGAAACCTTTTAACCACTTTTGTCTTACTTTTGCATCCTTCTTTATATGGATTTCCTTCATATCCTTGTGCACATTCACAACGGTGAGAACCAAGAATATTTTCACATTTTGCTGATGGACCACATGCAGGTGCAAATTTGCCATCTACATGAATACCTACCAAGCACTCATTGACATCTTCACATGGGCATTTTGTTTTATCTGTGCAACGTTTCGGTTTTGCAAATCCTAAAAAAGTTTATTTTGCAAACTCTTGCTTGTAACAACTAATTTTAGTACCTAATTTACAATCACAATTAAAGCTTCCATTTGTGTTTCTACAAATATCTGCATCAAATGCTGGACACACTTTTGGTGATTGTTGGCACTAAAAATTTTTTTTATTACAGTAATTTTTTGCTAAAATTTTTTCGAACTTCATCAATGTCTTTGCATTTTTCAGAAGAAATTTGAGCATATCCTAGAATTGTTATTAATTAAAATTATTCTTTGATGGCATTTTTTACCTTGTGGGCAAACGCATGCCCACAATCCTGGTTCATTAATGCATTTCATATGAACTTCACCACCAATTTTGCTGCAGTTGTTATTTTCAGGTGAAAGACACTAGAAAAAATTTTATATTTTTAATGTTTTTGCCCTTTTCAAAAATATTATCAATGAATTTAAATTCACTTTTTTTTAATTAAGAAATAAAAAATTACTTCATTTATATCTTCACATCCCTTTGCTGTAAGTTGATATCCAGATTTGCAGGTACTAAAATGAAAAAAATTTAAGTAATTATTCATGAATTATTTGCTTTTTACCAGTTAAAATTGCCTGGCATGTTTATGCATTCTTGTGTGTCTGTGCAGTTGTGTTTGGGATCAGCTGGATTACATTCATCAATGTCAAGGCACGTTTCTCCATCACCATAATAGCCGTTCTTACATTTGCAATCATAAGCTTAAGAAATAAATATTAAAAGTAAAATTAAAATTAAAATTAAAGCAAAAATACCGCCAACGGTGTTGGTACAGTATGATGTATCTTTAGCACAAATGTTTGTGCCTTCTTTGCATTCGTCGACTAAAATATCATTTTATAAATGAAATTAGTTTTTACAGTAACAGCTTACTGTCTTTGCAAATTTGATAATCTGGAGCTTGTGCTCTGAATCCTTCTGCACACTTGCATTCATAAGCTAAGAATTAAAAATGAAAATAAAAAACTAAATTCATGCAAAAATACCTCCGACTGTATTGACACATGTGGCATTTTTATTTGCACAATCATGGGTTCCAACTAAGCACTCATTCACATCAAGACAATTTGGAGATGTTCTTGATGATCCAACTTTTGCTGTATATCCTTTATCGCAGTCACACTAAAAACATTTTTGGGGTTTTCAAAACTTTCTTTATTTTATTTTATTACCTTATACGAACCAATCAAATTTTTGCATTTTGAATTAACTGGACATTTGGCGGCACCTTCTTTGATGTTACATTCATCTAAAACCTTTTTATTGAACTTTACACCGGTATTTCATTTTAGCTTACCAAAATCAATGCATTCACCATCAATAAGCTCAAAGCCATCTTGGCAATGGCATGCAAATTTCCCGGGGCCAGTATGAAGGCATTTAAGGGGGGCAACACAAAGTTGTTGTTCCAAGCAAGGATTAACTTCTTTGCATGGGGGTCGATTTCGTAAAGCATCAACGGTAATTGGGAATCGTGAAATTTCTTGCCAGCTATATCCAACATTACAAACACATTGTTGATTTACACAAACGGAATCCTTTGGACATGGAAAATCTTTATCACAGTAATTTGGGAAAACACATTTTGTATCATTGAGGACAACAGCAGATGCAGGGCAGTGACATTTGTAAAAGTGTGGTGCAACTTCTGTTGATTCACAACGACCTGGCTCACAAATTCTTGGTTGCTTTTCACAAACATTTTGACGTTCACAAACTGGTCGAAGAGGATGTGCTCCAACTTTTGGTTGATATCCCTCTTCACAAAGACATTTATAAGATGCAAAAGTGTTAACACAAATACTGTGTTTATTGCATTTGTTACTTCCATCGCGGCATTCATCCTTATCGATACATTTTCCAGTTTTTGGATCCGGAATAAAGCCATATCTGCAGTTACATTTGAAACTTCCTACCGTATTTTGACATTCTTCAACTGCTGAATTACATGTTGCTGCTCCGGTTTTACATTCATCGACTAAATTTTAATTACTGTACAAAATATTCCATTTTTTAAAAGATAGCCTACTATCATAGCAACTCTTTCCATCATATCCAAGTGCAAATCCTTTTTTACAGTCACACAGAAATCCTAAAAATTTTTTTATTTTGATTTAAATATCTAAAATTGTTTGAAACCTCCAAAAGTATTTTTACAAATTCCATTAACATTATCACAAGCTGGAGATTTACTTGCTCCAACACCTTCATCGCATTCATTAATATCTTCACAAAACATTTTACCATCTTTTGTGATATTTCGGAAGCCATTATTACATTCACATTTATATAAAGGTGAAAGATCAATGCATTTTGACATTAATGGACATACCGCTGTACCGTCGTCACATTCATTAACTAAATCATATTATTTTAATTAAGTGAAAGCTTATTTTTGATGGAGTAACGTACTGTTTGAACATTCATCTCGTCCTTTGAGTTTACGGTAGCCTTCTTTGCATTTGCATTTATAACTAAAAAAATGTATATTACTATAAAAATTAATCCTTTTTAATTATTTTACCTTCCAACAGTATTTACACAAAAAGTAATTGGATTTGGGCATGGATTTAATGTTTCATTTTTACATTCATTAGCGTCTAAAATTTAGAGAATTTTAATCTCTATTTTAAATTTTTTTGAAAAAATTTTACCTTCACAATGATCAATTGTACCGCTTCCTTGGAAGCCTTTTTTACATTCGCATTGAAAACGAACGCCATGAAGAGCTGGTTGACGATCATGACAAATTGCATTATCATCACAATTATTATCAGCAGTTTTCTCACATTCGTTGATATTTACGCATCTACCAGCAGCATTTCTCATGTATCCTTTAAATTTAATTTAGTTTTCAAAAATTTATACTGCTATTAAATTTACCTTCCCGACAGATACACTCTTTAAAAGGTAGATCTTTGCTAATTGATCGACAAATAGTTGTTGAATTATCGCAAATTGTACAATTATTTACTGGTGCTGAATTAATGTCAAAGCATGGAGCTGTGAGATTTGTTTGATCTTTTAATTGTCGAACAAATCCTTCTTTGCAGCGGCATTCTGCTTTGCCATTATTGTTGAAACAAACTGTTCCAGCAATTCGGGCACATGGATATGAAACTTCACAGGGATCAGTTGCTACAGTAATATTATTATGTTAAATTTTTAAAAAGTAAATTAAATTTTTTTACGTTTGCAAACTTTTCCATTTCCTTCATAATTTTTTGAACAATTACAGAAAAAACTTCCAGGGGTGTCAGTACATGTGGCTCTACCAGGAGTCTTATCACAATCATTCAAAGTTGGGTCACGACAATTTGGAATATCTTCACATCGATTATTACTTCCAGGGATTGCTTGGAAGCCTGATTTGCATTTGCAAACATAGGTATCTTTCTTTTCACTCAAAACGCAATCCGTTGTAGCTTTATCACATTTTGCACACCAATAATCTTTATCTGGCAAGCATTCTTTCTTTCCATCACCTTTATATCCTTCTAAAAAAAAACTATATTACTATAAAAATTATTTCCATCACCTTTGCATTTGCAATCATAAGCACCAGGAGTGTTCTTACAGTATGCAAGTTGATGACATGGACGTGAAATTTCACATTCATTAATATCTGCAAATTCAACTAATTTTATCCCGAACTTGTTTCAAACAAAGCGGATTTGGATATAATTACAAACCTTCACATTCCCGTGGTGAACCTGCTTTCTTTTGGAAGCCAGGCTTGCATTGACAAATGAAAGATCCAGGAGTATTAACACAAATGGAATTTTTATCGCATACTGTAGCATTTCGTTCACATTCATTTGTATCTTTACAAGGTCTCCATTTATAACCACCTTTTGGATCTCCTTGCCATCCTTCTATAACAAGCAAATTCTCATTAATTATTTTTAAAAAAAGTCTTTTTTTTATTGCCTTGACATGTGCATTCATATTTTAGTCCATCATCGTAAACGGGATCACGGTCATCACAGTAAGCATTGGGTCGATCACATTCATTAAGTCGATCATCAGCACATTCATCAATCTATGAAATAAAAAAAGATAAAAAGGAGATAAAAGAAGAGGATTTAAATACATTTTCACAACTGAAGCCATCCCCCCGATAACCAAGTTTAGGATTGCATGGAGCACAATTATATCCTGTTCGGCTGCCACTTGTTCCAGGAAGACATTTTGAAGCTTTATGACATTTATGTTCGCAGGTTTGGCAACTATCAACTTTTTGGCATGTACTTTTTCCACCAGTAACCTTTTTATATGCATATCCAATTGGACATCCACAAAATGGCTCTTTTGTTTCACGGTTAATTTGGCATTCACGATGTTCTTGACGGCATTCTGCCATCATTTTTGAATGCTGTTTTCGATCACATTGAATTGCTGCAAATGAATGCAAGAATGAAGGAAAGAACAATTACGGTAGCTTTTGGGAAATTGAACTTACGACAATTAAATCCATCAAAGCCAAGTGAAAATTCATCACAATTACACGCAGCTCCAACATATCTTTCAATGTTTAATCTTTCACCTTTTAATCGAATGCCACCTTCACCACAAACATTAGAGGCATTTTGAAAATGATTCCAACATTTTCCAGTTTCCCAAATAACCTAAATTTACTGATACTTATTTTTTTTTAAAAATTTATCAACGTACGACATTGGAATTACCGGAACCACCTTCAGTTGCTAAAAAAAGAAAAAAGAGCGATTAACAAATGTATGATATATTTTCTAGATTTTATGTATCCCCTTTTTACAGAACTTGCGTTAAGTTAATATTATTCTTAAAAATTATTTTTTTTTGCTAAAATATTAAAAGATTAATTAAAAGCAGCAGCATTTAAAAATGCTATGCAAAAAGCTACAGTATCCTCCACAGACACTTTTACATTTTCCAATCGTCCAAACATTTATTTTCAAAGAAACATTTTGCTTTTCTGTCTTTAAAAATTTTGCTTTTAAATAAATTTTTTTACGATTAAATAATATTTGTGTCACACATAAAATTTAGATTTCAAAGAAGCCTCCGACAAAAGAGATCCTTTCGGCAAATTTCGTTTCCGTGAGAAGCATTTCAATATATATTTTTTACAAAAAAAACTATTAACATCAGACACCACCATCTCTTTTCATGTGTGATTCTAATAAATAATTTATTAAAATTGTATGAGAAAAAAAGAGATTTTAAAACAGTTCATGATTGAGAGTTAACAAACATTTTTAATTAATACTGTATTATTTTTTGTTTTAAGTTATACAGTAACTAAGAAGGTGCTTGTTGTAATTGCTGCTTGATTTATTAAAACAGTTGAATTTTTTTTTCATTAATAATTTTATCCAAAATACTATATAAGCAAAATCAAGGTTAGTATTTGAGTCAATTTCCACTTTTTGTTGTAACTTGAGTAATTTAATCAACGCAAAGTGATTTTGTTAAGATTGTTTTTGAGAATTTTTTTTTTAAAGGATGCAGAAAGTTAATACAAAATTATCAAATTTTTGCATGGTTATTTATGCATAAAAAATTTCAAACAAAATAAAAATAATAACGCATTTATTCTACGAAAAACACAAGAAAATTGATTACAAAAAAAGACAATTTAATGCTTTTTAGGACGACCACGAGTACGTGGTGTTGTTGGTTCAGAAACTTCAGCAATTGATTCCATTGATTTCGCTAAAAATAAATTCATAATTGAAAAAAAACAAAATTTACTTTAACGTCAAACCTGGTTGTGATTTTGAAAGATGGTGATCTTCATTATTGGCAGAACTTTTTCTTAAACGTGGTGATTTTCGAAGATCTGGAGCTTCAACAGAAGTTTCACGTGATGGAGTTTTACGAAGCCGACGGGGTGATGGAGGTTCAGGAACTTCAGCAATAGATTCCATTGATTTCACTAAAATTTAATCAGAATGTAAACATAATAATCTATGAAAAAGAGTACCTGGCTGTGATTTTGTAAGATGATGTTCTTCAGTTTCAACAGAGCTCTTTCTTGAACGAATTGGTTTTTGCACTTCTGGGGCTTCTAAAGAACTTTCACGTGAAGTTTTGCGTACTCGTTTAACAGGAGCAACACGGCGATGTTGTTGACGCCATTCTTCTGCATATGATGAAAGCGAATTTGGTTGTGTTTCTGTGATATGTTGTTCTTCAGAGTTAACGGAACTTTTTCTTAAACGTGGTGATTTTCGAACTTCTGGAGCTTCTACCGAAGTTTCCCGTGATGGAGTTTTACGTAAACGGCGTGGTGAAGAAGGTTCAGGAACTTCAGCAATAGATTCCATTGATTTCACTAAAAGTTATTTAACTTAGTAAAAATATAAATATTTACGAAAAATAAACCTGGCTGTGACTTTGTAAGATGATGTTCTTCAGTTTCAACAGAGCTTTTTCTTGAACGAAGTGATTTCTGAACTTCTGGAGCTTCTACAGACGTTTCACGTGATGGAGTTTTACGTAAACGACGAGGTGATCGAGGTTCAGGAACTTCAGCAATTGATTCCATTGATTTCACTAAAATTTAACCGTAATATATAAAAACAAAAGTTTAAACAAAGCAAACAAACCTGGTTGGGTTTCTGTAATATGGTGATCTTCATTATTGACAGAACTTTTTCTTAAACGTGGTGATTTGCGAACTTCTGGAGCTTCTTCAGAACTTTCACGTGACGGAGTTTTACGTGCTCTTTTAATGGGAACAATATGTTGTTGACGATATTCTTCTTCCACAATTACAACTTTGGTAACTTCTTTTTCAACAGTTACAATTTTTAAAATTTCATTTTCATCAACTTCAACTCTTGTAATTTCTTTTTCGACTTGTGCAATAGCATCATCTTCTTCGTCTTGTTGTTCAAAAGATTTAATCAAAATATTATCACCATCTTCTTCATCTTGCTTTTCAAAAGAACTCATTAAAACATTTTCAGCATCATCTTCATCTTGCATTTCAAATGAACTCATCAAAATTTTTTCAACATTTTCTTCTTCTACTGACATATTATCTTCTTTATCCATAGTTGCAACTTTGGGAATTTCATCATCATCATCAATTGCATCAAAATTCAATTTTATAGGACCATAACTAATATCAGCTTCATTTACGCTATCATCATCTTCACTATCTTGATGCTCAATTTCTGATACAATGCTGCTATCATCCATTGTAAAAGCATCCGGAACCGGAGTTTTTTGTTCATGTCGATTACTAAAAAATAACATTGATGTATGATTAAAAAAGATATAAGCAAACTTACGGGATGGATTTTATTTGTGAAAGATTATCATCAAATTGAAGTTTAACTCGTTTTGTTGATGGTGTAATTCTTGATTGTTTTTTATTTGATTTCAGAATAGAAGTTGGTTGTTTAACAGCTGATGGTTCAGGTGATAATTGGAGACGTGAAACCAATGGAGTTGCTGGTGGAGTTTTAGTTATTTGTTTAATTCTTTCCCATTGTTTATCAGTCATTAAATTATTGTCCATATCTTTGTTAACAACAGGTGACATGGTACTATCATTTTCGCTAGGTGAAGGAATACCACTTTCAAATTCTTTGAATGCTTTTGCTGCTGGAGTATCGGCAAAAATACTTTTACGACCTTGTTTAATTGGAGTTGCAAGAGGGAATGCATCTTCTTCTGCCGTAATAACTTCATCAATAGTACGCTTACGTGAAACAGAAATATCTCTAACATCAATTTTTCGTGATACAGTTGAATCTTTTAATGATGCCGATTCATCAATCCATTCTTTAACGACAGACATAAGTCGATTCTTTTTAAACAACCATGGTTTACAATATTGAAGTTGATTAACTTTTTTGCGAATTTCTTTAACTTCTGTTGGTTCATCAAAACTTGGAGGATCAACCTAAAATAAGGAGATAAAATTTATTTAAGCATAGCAAAAACTGTAGAACTTACTGGTAAAATTAATTCATATCGTCGTTTTTCAAGAACAGATTTATTCCAATAATGAACACCATGTTTAAGCTTCAAAAAATATACTTTAGCAGTATCAATTTGATTTTGATTCATCAATGGAAGATTGTAAAAATCATTTAAACTTTTTGGAACTTCTTTTTGTGGATTTTTCATATCATTCATAACTTGATTCAAAATATTATCAGTACTAGCTTTTGATATCAGTTCATCAGATTTATACATTTTTTCAATACGACGTTTAATTGCTAACAATTTTTCATTATCGCTGAGAAAATATCCAAGACATTTGTCGAGCAATTTCTAAAAAAATATTTGTTTTAAAATACTCTTGAGTATGACAAAAACTTACATCATCTTGACATAAACCTTTCTTAATTAAATCAAAAAGATAATATCCAAACAAAGTTACTTTAGCAGTTTTTGACAAATTAATCATTAAAAATATACCAAGCCATGTTGAATAACCTTGTGGTGGATACCATGCTTCTGCACTTTTATTTTCCCATATTGAACTATCAGGTGCAGATTCCATACATTCTTGAATTAATCTTACAATTGACAAAGTTTCTTTATTATTTTTCAGCATTTGATCATTGAATATTTTTTTGAGATCATTATTTAAATCAAGACATCTTGGATATTGTGGAAGAATTTTATGAGCAAGTCCAAATTTAATACCAGTTGAATAAAGATATATTCCATTAGCAACGGATGAAGCAATTTTAAGATGTTGAAGAAATACATTTTCTTGTTCAAGCTTTTGAACTCTTTCAATAAGTGCATCAATAAGCTGACAAATACGATAATAAAAGTATTCAGAAAATTTAATAAAATGTATTGCTGTATGAGATACTTCACTTCCATCTAACAAAGGTTGACCTAAAGAATGCAAAAATATAAACAAGACTTAAAAAAGATATAAAAAAGAAACTTACAGAATCTATCAAGATTTTCTTTGTTAACTTCAACTTCCTTATTTAACCATTTCAAAAGAAACTTTAAATCATTAACTGATGTGTTATCATTCAAAATAAAATCAACAATACAAAAATGATATGCATGTTTGAGCAAAGTTGATAATTGATAAAACCTTTTATCATTGCTTTCATATGGAAGAGCACCAATACCAAGAGCATGAAATTTCGTGCAAGAATTTGATGGATTCGACCAATTTTCAACAAAATTCATGCTTACTTCTTTAAGAAATTGATCTTGAATCGAATCAACAGTAAGATATAAAGCATTCTTTCGAGTTAAAGATTTCAAAGAAAATGAATATACTGATGGATAAAACAATTGATCTTTATCTTCATTATCAACAGAGACAAAAGCACGGAGGGACTTTGGCATCATAACAATATCCTAAAATTGTATACGGTAATTAATATTTAATTCTGCCAAAAAGCTTACAAAAATTTCCATATTTTTAATATCAATAGAATCATCAGTTTGAAATCCAGAACAAAAAGGAATTTGGCGTAATTCAGTATCATCAGGTGTAATACGTGAAGGAGTTCTTTTGAAATAATACATATTTAAATCAAATAAAGCACCATAAACACGTGTTGGCTTTGTTGAACTTAACCAAGTAAATAAAGCTAAAGATGAAGATTTGGTGTTAGAAACTATTGATTCATTGATAGATGCATCAGTATC
>CABFKO010001783.1:0-18115 GCA_901766855.1 Panagrolaimus sp. ES5
TTATTATATTTTAGAAGCCGGGCGGCAGACTGTTATAGTTCTTGGCCACTCTGACAACAATCTTTTAAAAATTGCTTTTGTTCAACGACTTGTAAATGATACAGATGTTGAAAAAACTTTTGGTAAGCAAAAATATTTTGATTCTAATAAAATTTTTTTCTTGATTTTCGATTTTTTATGTTTATTTTTTTCTTTTCCCTTTTTTTATATCCCACTTATGTCAAAACTTTTTTGTTTTATAGATGAATGTGGTGCTGCATCTTTTTTAACATTTCATTCAGATAAAAGTGGAACTTTGGATAAACAATTAAATCATCATTTGGTTCAAGCAACATTTTTAAATTCACAAACATGCACTGTCACAATCACAACAAAAGGAACTGATGAAATGTCACTTGAAGAACTGCAAACTCTTCAAGAAATGATATATTACGTTAATAGTGGGCTTATTGTCATTGAAATCGGTAAGAAAAAAAGGATGCAATGAGAGAGATCTCTATCATAGATGTCTCTTATATATAAAAAACAATTTATAGGTAATAAGGCAACACAAACAACTGTTATCCTTGAACATAGTACATTTTGTTGGGGTATTACTTCATTACATATTGATGCGCCAAATACTGTACTTTTATGCAATGATGTTAAAATTTCTGAAACTCCATTACTTAATGGCGCAAAAATTAAAACATTATTTGAAAATGATAATGATCAAATAATTTCTCCATCTGCAGCAACAACAATAACATGGCCAACATTATTTCCATCGGTAATGGCAGCATCTGATTCATCTGCTACAAATAATGAAAAGAAAATTCGAACTTCTAAAAAAACTGCTCAAAAATCAACTAGAGAAATTTATTATAAAAAGGGACGAAAAATTGCAATTAATTGGGATGATATTGATCAAGAGCCAGAAAAGATTGATATTGAACATTTAAGAAAGAAAGCAAAAAGAGTTGCATGCAAATATCGAAAATCTTGCTATGAAACTGGTATTCTTCCAAATTTAAAAGCAGAAAAAACTGTTTTTTCAACTGATCAAAGTATTGATGAAGGTCATCCAGATATTGATGAAATTGATGAAGATGATACATTAGCTTTAAAAGTTTTATGCAAATATCGCACATCATGTTATGCTGAAATTGGGATGGATATGAGTGATTCAAATCATAAAAAAAGTACTGGGGTACTTATAACCAAAAAATCTGCATTTTTGGAACCTGAAAGTCGTCCACGAAAGAAAGAATCAGTTCGTGAAATTGCACGAAAAGCTGTAAAAGAAGTTGAAATGAAAGATCGTGAAAATCCAAAAGCTAAGATAAGTGTTATTGAAAAGCATCTTACTGAAACAGAAGAAAAACTTGAAATGAAAAATCGATGCAAATATCGAAAATCATGCTATCAAAGCGGAAAATTACCTGATGTTGATGGATATCATCCCCTACCGTGGCTTTCAATTGAACCAATTATCGACTATGCTTCTGTCTATCTCAATAAAGGAGAAAAAGATGAAGATGAAAAATCTTTTAAAGAAAAGAATGAACGTCAAAGAAAACTTTATTGCAAATATCGTAAATCATGTTACGATACTGGCATTGCTCCTGAAATTGATCAAACGCAAAAGTTTCATTTTGAGGAAGTTGTTGAACGTCCGCCTGCTCAAATACCTGTTGAAGTTAGATGTAAATATCGAAAATCTTGTTATGAAACCGGAATTGTCCCAGATTTTACAAAGCCTGTTAAACAAGTCAAAATTAAATCAAAGCCTATTCCAGTTACCGTAGAAGATTTAAAAGTTCAATGCAAATATCGAAAAAGTTGTTATCGAGAAAAAGCGTGGGAAGTTCCAAAAAACGATGAAAAAGATGATGATGAAAAAGAAGAAGAATTTTCAAATAAAAGAATATTTGTGGAAGAAGTTTTGGATGACAAAGAGCTACCAAAAAGCATTGAAGAGACTGTTGAAGAAGTGGTGGAAGATGTTCCAAAAAAAGCGAAAAAATTAAAAGAACATTTGCCAACAATTATTTCGGTGGAAGAAACAGAAAGCGCTCCTCACAAAAAAAAATCAAAATCCAAGCAATCTCATGAAGAAAATAAAGATGAAGAAGAAGAAAAGGTTTCAAAAAAGTCAAAAAAAATAAAATCAAAAGAGCACGATGAACCGACCCCTTCGGTTAAAAAGTTTAAAAAACAAAAATCTGCGGAACTTGAAGAAGTAGCCCGAAAATATGAAAATATTGTTGAAGAAACAATTCCTGAACATATTTCTGCTTTTGATTTAAAGGATGAAGAAAAAAATAATAATGCTGATATAACTGCTGTGGATGAACCAGTTTTGGATGAGCCGTCAAAAAAGGATTTAAAACCAAAAAAGCCAAAGAAAAAGGTTTCAAAAAACGATCCAGCAAAATTTGACGAAAAAGATGAATTAGAAAGCAGAAACAAAAAATTTCAAGGTGAAGGGCATATAAATTTAAAACAAAAGCTTCAATGTAAATATCGGATAAGTTGTTATGAAAGTCATGTTTCACCACATATTAGAGATGATCCACTTGTTTGGCATTACAAAAAAAATTATTTAAGTATTTCTGCTGCACCTCCAACTCCAAATGATCCTATTTCTGAAGAACGATGGAATCAATTGAATGATTTACAACGAAAAGTTGAATGTAAATATCGTCGATCATGTTATGAGACAAGAAAGCTTCCGCCAATTCTTACTGCAACTGATGGCATTTTTCATGTAAAACATGTTTTTGCTGATCATTTAAAACATGAAGATAATATTGATAAAGAAGAATTTCAAAAACGTTCTGAATCACAACGAAAACTTATTTGCAAATATCGAAAATCATGTTATGATAGTGGTAAGCTTCCAAAGTTGGAAGACAGTATTTTTTATTATCCAACTCATAAACAAGCATCAGAAACTGTACCAGTTACTCAAAATTTGGCACATAAACGTGAACTTGAAAGAAAAGTTGAATGCAAATATCGAAAATCATGTTATAAAAGTGGAAAGTTGCCACCATTGTCTCCTGCAAGTGTTGAAACTGTAATTGAAAGTATTCATGATAATCCAAAAGAAACTTTGCAACAACGATGCAAATATCGAAAATCATGTTATGCAGCAGCAGCTGAACTTAAAAAGGCCAAGCATGAACATCGAAGTAAACCTGGAATTATTGATGAAGAAACATTGGTTGTTAAAAATGTTAAAACTTCTCATATTCGTGAGAAGTCAAGTGAAAAGGAAGAAGCTGATACATCTTCTGAAGAAAAGAGATCCAAAAAATCTGATGCAAAACCAGCAAAAAAACAAAAGCAAAAAGCATCTGCAAGTAAGAAACAAAAGGAAAAGGATGACGATGATGATAGCAAAGAAGATGAATACAAAGAGATTTCACGTGAAGAAAAACCAAAAGTGAATGCAACAGAATTGGCAAAAAATTTAACAACTCGTTTAAAAGTTGCATGTAAATACCGTCAATCATGTTATTTAACAGCTGTAAATGATAGGCTTCCACCTGAACAAGTTATGAGAATGCGTGGAATAAAATGTAGTAGATATCGACTTTCTTGCCGTGAGCAACTTGGTTTACCACCAATTATTCGTGCTCCAATTGGTCCAAGTGGTCGAAAGCTTTGTCGAAAGAAAAAGCAACCAGAAAATAGTTTAAAAATGTAATCTGTTTTTATTTTATAAACTTAGATTTATTTTTGTAAATGGGCAAAAATTTTATTTTTAAATTTTGGTAGTTCGTCGTATTACAATAAACTACTTAAAACTCATTCAAAAAAACATTTGTGCAATCTTTGCTCTACTTTGTTTAAAATGTTTTTTTACAATCATTCAATAACAACAATTTTTGTGCAATTTTTTGATTGTTTTTCTGCTGTTTGCTCGTTTGTGCGTTCTTATCTCAATTTTTCTGTTGCTTTTTTTGAACAAAAAAACGTGTTATTGCCATTTTGGTTATTTTTTCATCTTCATAAGCTTTTAACATTTATTACAGTTTTTTTATGTGATTTAAAAAAGCAACAGAAAAATGGGGCTTAAACTTGGTGATAAATTTCCCGATTTTAAAGCTAATACCACTGAAGGTGAAATTGAAAGTTTCTACGAATGGATTGGTCAAGGAAAGTAAGTGGAAAAGAGAAAGTTTGGAACATCACTTTTTTTCTTGATTGAAAATAATGCGATTTATTTTCTTTTTTTAGTTGGGCAGTTTTGTTTTCACATCCTGCAGATTTTACGCCCGTGTGCACAACTGAGCTTGCTCGAGCTGCAATCCTTCATGGACAATTTGAACAAAGAAAAACAAAACTTATTGCACTTTCATGTGATAGTGTTGAAGCACATGAAAAATGGAGCCCTGACATTGTATCATATTGCTATCGACACAGTAAGACCCCTGAAGGTGCAAAATGGTGTCCAATGGAAGGTGATTGTCATAAAGGAGCACAAGCAGAAGAGATGCCATTTCCTATAATTGCTGATGAAAAGCGTGAACTTGCAACTTTACTTGGAATGTTAGATCCTGATGAAAAGGATGCGGAAGGAATTCCACTGGCTGCTAGAGCGGTAATAAATTTTTGCATATTTTCCGGTTTTCCTCCTACTTGAGTTCATTCTTTTTTAAGGTCTTCATCATTGATCCAAGTCGTCGCTTGAAGCTTTCAATTCTTTATCCTGCTACAACTGGTCGTAACTTTGAGTAATAATTTTATCACCATTATCGCTGATAATCTTTGATTTTTTAGTGAAATTCTACGTGTTCTTGATTCATTGCAACTAACTGCACAAAAAAAGGTTGCAACTCCTGTTGATTGGAAGGTAAATAAAATAAATCTTTCATCATCTCACTTCACTTCTTATCACTTTATTTATTTTATTTTTAGGTTGGTGATGATTGTATGGTGCTACCAAGTTTAAGTGATGAAGAAGCTGCGCAATTATTTGGAAAAGATAATGTTAAGCCGCTTTGTGTTCCTTCCGGAAAGCATTATCTGCGACTTACTCCTCAACCAAAGTAAAAAAAAAGAGCAGCACTTTATAAAATGAGTTTCATTTAGTTTTCAACACGAGTTAAAGTTGCACCACGCCATTTTAAAAGTTGAAAGCGAATAAAGAAAACTTCCAATTGGTTTTAAATTAAATTAAAATTGAGAAAAAATAGCAAAAAAAGCTTTTTATAAATGAAATAAAATAAGATTTTAAGTGCAGGGACGTGTGTTGTTGTTATTGCCATTCTCGGTAAAGCTTTCCTTACATTTTTTCTTCTCCAAAGTTACTTTGATATTTATGAAACAAAGAAAAAAAAAGAAATCACAAGCCAAAAAACTTCTTATTTTTCTCCGTGACTTTGTGACTCAAGAAGCATCAAGCCAAAAGAAGAACAAAAAAAGAAGCTTCCTTTGACGTCACTTTTTTTATATTTTTTTCTTCGAGGTTGTTGTTTTCAAGCGATTATCGTTTAGAATTTGAATCCCCCAGATAGTTTTTCTCGTTTCAATATTTATGTGTGATTAATGTTTCATGAATCTTCTTTGACTTGTTTTCTTTCAAGTATTGTTGGACAAAATATATGGAAATCGGTCATATTTTTTAAAATAGGAGTGCTTTTTATTTTAAAACTGTCTCGTCAAAATTACAATAATGTAAATAAAAAGAAAGAGAAAGAATGGAAATATTAAAAAACGAAAGAAGTTTTAAAAACAATTTTATTTTTATTTTTTTTCAAAATAATAGTATGCAAATAAAGCTTGTCATTTTGCAATGAGAACAGTTATTTGCACATCATCTAAAAATGTTTTATTTAACAGATTCAAAATTAATGCCAAAAAGGTTTACCTTCTTTTGACACATCAACTTTATCAGCGCATAAATGATGAAATAATTGTAATAATAATAATATAGGAGAGAAAGAAGTTATTAATATAAAAATAATTACAATGGGTATCCACGCCAACTATTGGTGGCATAAAATGGCCTTGATCCAGCACGTTTAGGAAAGAATGCATTTTCACCAAAATAATGTGCGAATGATCTTCCACCAGCTCGCTTTTGCATTAAAGCTTCTTCATCGGGTGAAGATACAAATCCACGGCCACCAGCTCTTTTAATCATTGGAGCATCATAGAAATGAAATAATCTTCCACCTGCACGCTTCCAATCTGACATACCATAAAATGGTCTACCACCAGCACGTTTATTTGAAATAATTATTTCATCTGCACCACTTTCTGGCATTAAAAATGCTCTTCCTCCTGCACGCCGCTCTGCACTATGATATTCTTCATTATTACTAAATCCACGAGCACCACCACGTTTATTAATTTCATTACTAAATGAATTAGTTAAAAATCCACGGCCACCTGCTCGTTTGTCAGACATTAATAAATTTGAATTTATTGCAGCTAAATCAAAGCCTCTTCCACCTGCACGTTTGCGGTCGTCATTTTCATATATATCATTTTCTGATGTTTGTCCTTTCACAGTTATTGAAATTCCTTAAAAAATAACAGTTTATTTATTTTTTGTTTACTTCATTAAATGATCGTAAAAAAGATAATCAAATTTTTTATGGGTTATTAGATTCATGCATAGATGCGTCATCATAGTTGGTCCCGAAGGAATATTATGCGATACGAAAAATTTAATTTGTTATCTTGCAGCCGCCTTAAGCTTTTTTTACGAACAAACAAAAAAATATAAATATTTGTACCAAAACTGTTCATTTAATTTTAACTGGATACACCAGAGAACAAGAGAAAGAAAAAACTAGTTTAATCAAATTTCAAAAAAAGCGGCATCCGTTTATGTGTAATTTTACTGTCCTGATAAATTTGCATTGAATTATTTGATCTTTCTTCTTTTTTTAGAAACACAAAATATCTGCGTTTGACTAATTGCATTTTTTTTGTCTCATTTTTTTAACCGTTAAAAGGGAGCAACTTTGACACTCTCAAGAAAAGGCAAAAAAGCACGATTTTTAAAGATAATGCCAAAAAATCTCTCAGGAGAGACAAAAGCAAGGAGAGCAAAAGAAACAGAAGACATATACGTATAACGTGATGCAACTATGCTTGAAAGAACAGCTTAGATGCTTCATCAAGGATAACATGTATTCTTTGACTTAGGTTTCTCAACGAGTGCCTTGGGAAATCTTTTTTTGTTTGGATTCGTCAAAACTCGCCATTTTTAGCAGCGATAACTCTCTTGAGAGTATTGATTTTGCAAAAAAAAACATGATCATGTATTCATATTTGTTCGAACAAATATCAGACATATTTTTTTGAAACCATAAATTAGAGACGGTAGAATAACCTTTTTTACATAAGCATTGTAAAAAAATGTGGCCTTCTAATCATAACAAATGTATTCATTGAACAAAAACAAAAAAATTAAATAATATTATGTGGTTTTTAAAAAATAGGGTACAAATTTTTGGCAGCAGAACGTTTGCAAAAAACGTTTGATATTCATTTAATGGGGATAAATAAATGGGGATTAAAATTTGAAAAATTTAAAACACGAATAAACTTACCAAATATAATGGCAATGACCAAAACAACAGGTGATAATTTTTTAAAATAAACACTCATTCTGAAATAATAGTAGCACCGAAACGCATGTGAATTATTATGTGTCTTCAGAAAATAAAATGAAGAGGAAACGGAACTTAAGAAAAACAGAAGAAGAAGAAAAAAAAGGAGGAGAATTCTTAACCAGAAGTTGACGCCAATCGAACGTTTGCCTTATTTTTATTCTTCACTATGTAAAGAAGCTCCTCCTCCCTTCTTCTTCTTTTTCTTTTTCTTATATTTTATCTTCGTCTTCTTTTTCTTTGTTGTTGTTAAAAATGTCGTTGACCCATTCGTTAAAGTGTAAAAAAAGTGACTTGCAAGAAAAAAAGGAACGTGATGCTTCTGAAGCTTTAAAAGAAAAAGTAGCTGCATAAATTTCTTAAATTTGTTCAAGCTAAAAACCTTGATGATGATGTCGCCGGTGACGAAGAAAAAAAGAAGAAGAAAATGTGGAGTTTGTCAGTACACAACTAGCTTCTTTTAACCTGGTTTTGAATGCCTTAAAAAACAGAAGTATAAGGTTGTGCATGTGTGTATGTTTTTTTCGGGACTGATTACACTAATCAAATTGAAAAGTAAATGTGATTATGAATGACAAAAATGGCTAAAGTTAAAAAGCAGCACCCTGTTGCATAACAAAACAAATGGAAGAGAGAAAGTAGCAATGAGATAGAAGAAGCAGACGATGACAATGTTGTTCGAGGACGTCATCATTGAAAAAACCATATAAACTTTATCTTCAAAAAACGTTTTTTCCCGGACATCCTTTGAGCTGTGTAAATCCAAAGATTCATTCATAGTTTCATTTACAATATTTCCGTTCTCTATTTTATTTTGTTTTTGACACATTCGTTTCTCTCTTTTCTTGCAAATGTCCGTCAGTTTTTGGGAAAAGACAGATAAAAAAAGCAGATTGACATTCAAAAATTGAGCCAAAGCACCATTAGTTTCTTCTGGTGAACTACCATTCATGGGAATTTTAACAAAAAAACAAATTAAATGGTTTCAATTTTCAGTAGCTCTTTTTTTTAAACTAACAAAGAATTCATCATTTAAAATGAAAACAAATATCACTGGAAAAATTTAATTTTAAAACAAAAACGATATATTTTATTTCTCTTTGGCAAAAAAGGGATGACATTTTTTTGTTTTTTTGCTTCCATGGATTCTTTAAAAAATTTAAAATGCTTCAAAAATTCTGACAAGTTTTCGTTGTTTCTGGGTCTGTCAGTTTCACAAAATATTAGTAAAATTTATCAAATTCACAGTAACCTTTTTTGCGGGTTTACTTTTTTTTCCTTCCCCTTCAATTTCCAAAAGGGACAGTAATCCAAAGAAGCTTTTTTAATGCCATTATTGTTATTCGTTTTTTGTGTGCGTATTTTTGTTTTAAAATGGATTGGACAATTGAGCATTCTGAAATATCTTTATGGTTGTTGGATAAATAAATGATGCGAAAAGAAAGTAACGTTTACGTAAAACAAAGGTAGAAACAATGAAAAATGTTAAAATTCAAAAAATACATGAAAAAAATACTGTGAAAATGCATTCTCAAGACACGTACAAATAAAAATACAATAAATTTTTATCGAGTAATTTTATTAAAATTCTTAATTTATTTCACTAAACGAAACACAAAAGTTAGCAATCACAATGCATAATAAAACATTTTTTCGCCTCATTGATTATGATAATATACGTTTGATGAACCGTTTTCAATGATGCGGAAATTTTTTTGTGGCAAAAACGTGCCTTCAAAAGCATCCTGAAAATTGCTTTATTCTTTCATTCTGGCATTGTTTTGTTTAACAATTTTGGTATCTTTTTTTATTCATCTTTCTTCAGCAGCTTCAATTCAAGAATGAATCGCAGCAGTTTAACCAATGCTTTAATCTGCTTCATTGTCGTCTTGACACTTATTTCTAATGCTGTCTCTCAACCAGCTATGGAAATGAATTATCCCCAACCAGGAAAAGCTGAACACGTAAGTTATTTTTTGAATATAAACATTATATTTACAATTTTTATGGCTTTTTTAGAAGCGTTTTTACTCATGGGAGGAAGGAAAACGTTCTGCAGATGATTATGAACGTACAGATCAACATAATTTATTAAAACGCAGGTACAAATCTATTTTAATTTTAAAATAAAAATCAAATTAGATATTTTTTTCAGAGTTTACCAATTATCCCCTGACACCTGGACAACATATTTTCGTCTTTAAACATGCACCGCTTCCCGATTATTTTATCCGCCAACTTGCTTAATCTCTTTTTTTATTATTGCTTTATTATTTATCCTATAAAAAAACCGCTAAATTTTTTTGTCCGCTTGCGTTGTGTCAGCTTTTTCCTGAATAAATTGTTAAATTAAAAAATGTTTTTTCCAAAAATATTTTTTTATTACATAGTCTCTTTTTTTCATTTAATAATAATATTATCATCTTTATTGGCCTTTACTTTTAAAAAAATGCTCTGCTGATAATCACAACCCGTAGGCATTTGCCATTGTAACATCTGCAATTTGATCTTCAAGCATACGAATACGACGTTCATGTTGACGAAGGAGTTGTTTCATTTTAGCCAAATCAAGAAGTAATTCTTCCATATTTTGTGGCTGTAAAAAAATTTTGTAAATAAACAATTAAAGAAGGGGCTAAAAAAAGTAAAACTAACTTCGGTGCCAGCAGGGCTTCCAGCATTAGATACAACACTTTGACGTTGTGAAGCTGAAGGAGTAGAAGTTGGTTCACGCGTGGGAGGTTGATAACGAGGAGGCGGAGAAGCTTCTGCATCATCGGTAGCAGATCTGGCTTGATCTCGTTTAATACGTTCTAATTCAGCCGCAGCTCGACGTTGCCCAGCTGTCATTGAACCACCTTCATCACGTTCAGCTCGAGAACGCAAATTAACTTGCTGCTTAGGAATCATTGGATTTGGAGCATTTTCCGGTGACGAACCTCTGCGAGAAGATGTTTGAGATTGTCGACCACTGCTTGTTGGACCTTTTTCAACTCGTACAATTCCCATGTCATCATCAATTCGTGGAGATCTTTGTGGGGTTGAAGCAGCGGTTGAACGGGCTGTTGATAACTGTGAGGAAGGTGGAGATGATCCATAACCAGATTGTGGAGAGGCTTGTGATTGGGGTGATTGTTGTGGAGCTTGTGTAGGAAGAGATGCCAGGATGTTGGCTTTTTTTGCAACTTGAACTTTTGGCTTCATTTGAGTAGCTGCATGGGGGTTAACAACCATAAGTTTTGGAGGTGCATCTTTTCCTTCAGCAAATTCTTCAGCAGTAATGGCAGGTTCAGTGCTACGAGTATCTGGATACAAATCTACTTGGTAAAGATCAGATTTACGTGGAACAAAGAATTGCAAAATATCAATAACACCTTTTGTGGTGACTTTATAAATGCTAAAAAATTGCATTTATTTAAAAATTTTAAATTTAAAATAAATATTATTTTTTGTTGTTACCGAGTAATTTCATTTTCATTGTAACTAAGTCCACGTTTTGGCATAAAACCAATGGCACGTTGTGGTTCAGAAGTCGTATAAGTGTTGATGTAATGAACGTATGGTGCATCATCATTAATTTCGTAATACCGAATTGCACAATCACCCTTTCCAGCAAGGTACATTAAACCACTATCTTCATCATAGAGTGGAAATAGCACACCATTGCTAGTATCCAACTCATCTTGAGCAAGAGGATTACTAAGATCATCCTAAAAAATTTTATTTTTTTATTTTTTTATTTACAAATAAAAAGTACCGCATTCCTCAAAGCATAGAGGCGTTCAGAGCGCTTTGTAAAGCCGGTTGTAAAAATTTTTCCATCTTGAAGAAAGATAGCACGTTGAGGTTTAACACCTTCATGACCTTGGCCTTCCCGAAGAACATCACCAGTATGAGAATCAATAATTCGAATTTTTTTATCTTTGCAAGTTGTTACAAATTGACTCCCATCGTAATTAAAAGCAACAGAAAAAATTTGATCTGGATGGCCAGCAACTTCGAGCAAAGCTTCACCAGTACCAACATTCCAAATGAGAAGCTTATTTTCACCACCTTTAAAAATCAAAATATTTTGTTTATAATTTTTTTGAATATCTTTTACCTGCAGTAATGAGGACATTTTGTGCAGTTGGATGCCATGCAAGTGTATTGACACGCTTTTGATGACCACACAATTCGACAACAGGTTCATTAATTGTACGATTTAAACCTTTATCGGGGATAAGCCAGACTTTTGCAGTTGTATCTTCTGAACAACTTGCAATAACATTATCATTGAAAGGACTCCAAACAACTTCCAAACATGGAGCTTTATGAGCATCAACAAATGGATAATCTTTATCAATTCTTCCAACCTGTAAAAATAGATTTAATTAATTATTTTTATTGCGTATTTTTTATTGTTGTTTTAAAAAGTGATTAAAAAACAACATATGTTTTGTCTTTTTTTGCTTTTGTTTGCATCCATCAAACAGCCGTGTGCAAGAAAAATAAAAATAAAGCTTAGCAGGCGAGACACAATATTAGCAATTTTCCGCGTCGGCGGTAGAAGAAAGCAAGAAGGGTTATGCGAAAAGAGAACAAAATTGAATTGCATAAGCAAGTTTTTAGATCTCAATAGCTTCAAATGAAAATGTCAATAAGCTCTGATGAAGAAAGCAGCAGCTTGTTACTAAACGGTTCAAGGGGCTTTACGGGTGAATTTTTTTGCGTGAGCTATAAAAGCTTAAGAAATAAAATTGTTTTTTTATAAAAAAGCATACCTTATTTACTGGAATTACTTGAAAAGGTCCACCAGCACCTTTATTAATAACTGCAATGAATTTAGGATTTACTGCACAAAAAAGTGAATCCCATGTAATTTCAGTAATTCGAACATCTGACATACAGTTATCATGTTTAACTGGCTTACAAAAGACGTGCCGAAATTTACTTTGGCGTACAATACCAGACATTCTATAATTTTTTAGCCTTAAGAAGAAAGATTTTTAAAAGCTTAAAAACAATAAAGACTAAACAATAAAAGAAAGAGTAAATCCGAAAAAGCGAACGCGATCGAGATCGACCGGCAGCCAAAAGCTTTTTGCGAAAGCTTCCAACTTAAAGATGGTGGGAGAAGAAAAACGTGTTAGCTTCCCGCCTCCAAGTTTTTAGTGAGACGTATACTTTTGTGTGTCCTGATGAAACAAACTTAACTTTCTCATCACCTTTATTCTCTTTACACTATGCAAACACAATGGGGGGAAAAAAGAAGTTCCAAATTACACTGGCGCCTGTTGCTTACTTGCTACTCTATTTTTCTTATCCTTGTCCGCCTTTAAAACGCCTGCGGGCTTGTTGATCAAGCATATTTTACTAGCTTATTTGCGCGTTTGTCCTCATCTTTTAAAAATTCTTGGGGTTCTGTTTGTCTTAATTCGTAAATGAGTTCAAGTAACAAGAGAAGAAGAACCTTTTAAACTAAAAGCTTTATTTTACACCAACGCAAAGAAAACATATAATCAAAAAACAACAACATAAAATCCAAAAAAAAAATTAAATGTCATAAATGATCCTTGCGGAAGTGTTTTAATCCCGTAAACCTTTTAAATTTAACTTTTAGGTATTAAAAACCCAAAAGCTTGCTGCACCGAAAGATAACTTAATAAAAAGATGAAAAAAGAAGAAATTAATTCATGTATCAAAATGTTTTATAATAAATAAAAAAACCAATAAAAAACAATAAAAATTTTTTAAATACAAATATCTTAATTAATAACCAGATGTTTTTCGAGGCTTTATTTGTGCCTTGTTTCGATAAACTTCAACAAGTTTAAAGATTGAAGCAGCCAAATATGGCCGTAATGGCTCAGTTCCAATAACATTTGATACGGTAACAAAGAATAAAATTGATGCGCGTCGAACCATACTTTCTGGATGTTCATAGCTCTTAAAAAGATGATAAAAAAAAGATAAGAATGCAAAAAGAGAACAAATTTTCTTACTTTTACAACAACATCTCTTGTATCTTTAAACATTTGATCTACTTCTTCTGGTGATAAAGTTTCAATCTTTCGGCAAAGTAATTTAAGTGAAGATGCAATACTACTTGGATTAATTTGAATTTGATCATTTGATATCAAAGGAATTAAAATTTTTTGACATCTTTCAACACTTAAATGTGCAACAATTGCAGCTCCACAATCTTCTGCAGCTCGAGTAAGAGTTGCATCATCACGATCTTGAGCATCAAGGACACGGAATAATGCAAGTTCTGCTTTATCAGCAATACGATGTGGTTGGGCAGTACTAAAATAAATTTTTCAATTTTTTCAATCAAACCCAAGATAAATAAATTAGTTACATCAAAGCACGAAGAGCATCTAAATCTGCCATCTTTAAAGTATTTGAAGCATCTGTAAGTCGAAGCAATTGTGTACAATAAAGTAATAAAACATTGAAATGCTCATCGTAGTGATGTTGTGTAAGCTGATTAGTCGTAATTAATTCATATAAAGTTTTAAGAGATTCAATAATTTTTTCAGGACGTCTAAATTTGCATTTTTGTCATTTTAAATACAGTAATTTAAAAAAAATTCCTCACTTAACGTCGACATTTTCAGTACCAATGTTAGAAATAATATCATTAAGTGAATGTTCAAGTGGAGAAAGTCCATTACCATTTAAAGATTCAGTAGATGTAACTGAATCATCAATACTTGCATGTTGGCTTTGTGTTAAAGAATTTGAATTAAGTTTAAGATTAGTCAATGATGAAGTCAGTTCATTTGTTCTTTGATCATTAAAAGCTGGAGTTGCAACAGTTCTGTAAAAATATAAAAAATGATAAAAAAAAAAGCTTTAAAAATTATGAAACTACCTTATAACATTTGGTCGAGCATATTTTGGAGGTTGAATTGCAGAAGTTGGAGGTTTAATAGCTGATTTTGGCATTGCTAAATTTCTTACAGTTCCAAAAACGGTCGGTTGATTTGTACGTGTCCCTTAAGAAATAAAAAAGGTTGAACTACGATTTAGAGGGGAGAAAAAAAGATTTTAAAGCTGAGCAAATATGTTAAAATGTGCACATTAATTTAAACGAAAAAAGAAAGAAAAAAATTCAATAAAAACCAAACATAAAAACAGAAGACATAAAATTACCTGCTTGTGATGCACTTCCAGTTGCTGGAGTTCCATTTGGGCGAATTCTTGGTGCAGCATATTGAGAATTCATTGGAGGTCGTGAACTACTTGCAGAAGGTATTGCACGAAGATTTGTATTAATTCGAGGTGCAACATTATTAAGACGAGCAGATGGGGGTGGAAGTTTCGGAATAACTAAAGGCTTTGCAAATGTAGGCGGACGCATTTTTGATGAATGTGGTGAATGTGGATTTGTTCGAGTTGGAGAAGTATTTCGACTTCGAGATGGTGGTGCACGTGGAACTGGACGAGCTCCATTATAACGAAAATGAACATCAGAACGAGAACGATTATCCAAAAATGCTTGTTGTGTTGCAGCAGGGCCAGAAACTTTTAAAGAATGCAAATGAAGAGTATCTCTTTCATGGGCTAACGAATTTGTTGATGATGCCGCTGATCGCTGTTGATCATTTAATGCACGTTGTCGAATTGTATCAAGAGACTAAAAATTTAAAATAAATATTAAACTTTTTATAGAGAAAAATAATAATTACATCATATAATTCTTGAGCTTGTGTAGGAAAATTTTCCATAAAAACAAAATATGTATTTCTTGATGTTGTTCGACAAGAGACATCCGCATCATTAAGTCCACTTTTAATAACTTCTTTTATAACATTCATATGCAATTCAAGGATATCTTTGCCCCAATTAGATAACATTACATCAAACATGTGAACAACGCTTCTAAAAATTTAAAAACTTTAATTCTTTCTAAATCAAGTTGAAAAAAAAAGGGATAAACCTTCTAACAACACTTGATTTTGATACAAGATAACCAGATGTTAAAGTAATCAATTTACTATGATGAACATATTTTGCAATGAATTCACTTAAAATTACACCAGAACTTGACATAATTTTTGCAGAATTTTGTACTAAATTCATTAAATTGTTAAACATTAATTCAACTTGTCGAATAAAGCGACTTTGAAGTTTTACAGCAAAAAATGCAATTGTAATACAGTATTCCCGGGTTAGAGTTGATCGTAATTCTTTTAAACCATCAATTAAACATCGTTCCCATAATCCACAATTTTCCATTACAATATCAACAGCTCGTGGAACATTTGTTGCAATTAAACATCCACGAAGACTGATGAGCTAAGAAAGCGAATTAAGGGGTTTTAAAGGTACTAACTATATTAATTTTAACACGTACCATTTTTGATTTTTGTGACCAATCTTTATTTCCATCAGTTAAAAAATTATTTAATTCTTGCATTCGTTGTGGAAGGGTTTTTGCATTGGAAGCCTACAAAGATAATAATTTGCATCTACATAAATGGGGAGATTAAAATCAACAAACATTGTCTGGTGGAGTATTTTCAAATGCTTGTTCAAAATCTGACACTTTCAATGCTCCAGCAGTTGCAGGTGGTGCAGAACGTAATCTTGATCCCATAGCTGCTGCAAAAAAAATTTAAAAAAATTGTTAATATTGTTTAAAGGAGGGGTTTTAAAATAATATAATTTAATATTTCATGAATTTGCTGTACAGCTTTTTACATAAAATAGTTAAAAAAGTGTAAGCTTCTTCTATAAACAAATCCAGAAATGTATATATTTTAAGGGAAAGGAGTACGAAGAAAAAGGACAAACACAAAAAAGGCGCAAAAAAATAGTCCACACCACTTTTTGCAAAAAAAAAGTCTCACAGTTTCTTCTGAATATCGTTGTGAGAATTTGTTTCATTAAGTCAAATAAAAAAAAACAAAAGAAAGATCGTTGATGGTAAATTTTTAAATCAGCCTTTTATCCTCATTTTTAGCTTATTGATTTTTTACCATAAAAATTCTCATTGTTTTGGATTTTACAAAATTTGTCCAAAAAAATATTTTAAAAAAGTTTCTGCATTTAATAAAAAAAATGAGAGAGGAGCAACCGACCAATTTTTGTAGGAGTTACAAGTCGTCGTTCATTGGGATTTAATAACCTTTGAGATGCTTTAAATTGCATAACTTCTGGTTCATTGACTTTATCATTCTGTTGTCTTGGAAATTCAAAAGAATGCTGTAAAAATAAGATAACAGAGTTTTAAATGATTATTATTTTAAAAGTTACTTGGTCAGCTGATCCAATAAAAAAACGATAAATATTTTTTGATGTTTTATCAGTCTGCAATTTGGTAATCTTTGATATCCCTTTAGCCTCAAAAAATACCTCTTTTGGAAGTTCATCTTTTTGATCTGAATCAGAAACAGCTTCAATGGAATTTTCATAAGCGGCAATATGAAGGGAAAGGGTGCTATTGTTGGCGTTAGAATCACTTTTGAGCTCATTCATTTGTTTTTGAGCTTCAAAATTATCAAAAATTTCACTTACAAATTGAACTGATTGATGATCAACTTTTGTAACTAATGATAAATTGAGTGCACGTGAATGCTCATTATTTATGTAATCTAATGTTTTAGAAAAAACTGCAGTTTCATGAAAATTATTATACAAATAATCCATTTAAAATTGTGTTAAAACAAAAAATTTAAATTATTCCACGTTACAAAGCAATCTCAATTCAAAAATTCTGAAAAAAAAAAGTAGTAAAACATTTAAGGCATCAGTTTCTTAAAACTGCATTTTTTCTACCGTAGCTTCTTTCGTTGCTGTTAGATGCACTTTTTGAACGCAATAAATCCACAGTAGAACATTTGTAACTTTGATTTAAATTAAGATTATTGTATTGATCACCAGAATTTGAAAAGGCATGATCAGTATGTTTATTTTTCACAGATAAGCAATAATTTTTTGTTGTCATCTTAAAATTATATAGTAAATTTATCGATTAATCAAAGCAAAGCAAAAATATTTTGATATTACTTAAAAACAAAAAGTATCGGAAAAAGTATCCTTGATAATCTAATAATTAAAATCAGCATTTTATTTTCTTTTAAAACAGTTTGCTTCTCACAGAAAAAAAATTGGCTGACAAAAAAAGTGTCGAAAACAGTACGGCGAACAATATTTTTTGTTAGGGATATGATTTCAACACTTTTTATTGCATCAACGTGTAAGAATGATGCAATAAAAAGTGTTGAAAAACAAATACTATAGTGGATTCTATTTTTATTTTTTTGTTTAGAGTATTAATCTTTTAACACAGTTTTTTATTATCAATAATATTTATTTATTTATTTATGAAAAAGTGACACGATATTGTTTTGTCAAACGTCAGCAAAAACAGATAAAAATGAGTTTTTGTACAAAGCTTATCATCATGTTAATACTAAATTAAGTTGCCATGGCTATACTTAATTACGTTGAGACTCATAAGGGACTGTCCAGATCTTACGTAAGCAGTTTTATGGGTGGGTGGGGGG
>CABFKO010001815.1:0-18062 GCA_901766855.1 Panagrolaimus sp. ES5
AAAAAATTTGAAATCAAAATTTTGATGTAACACTCGATTCAAATAATCTGCTAGAGTGTCTCTTCAAAGGTAAATAAGTTTGAAGACAATTTGATGAGGAAAAACTCAAAAATTTGTTGAACTTATTTTTTAGGGAGATCGAGTAAGCTTCATTTTATCGTTCTCTTTACCACATCTAATTTTACTGTTTTCTCCAATTCATTTTTAAAACTTTTGATTTGCCTAATCTACGAATTTAAAATTTATAGCCAAATTCCTCTTTCTTTCGCTATTAGTAAAATCTAAGGTGATGTGAAATAGGAAGCATCGAGTAGGCAGTCCTGAGAAAATGGTTTGATAACAATGGAATATTTTTTTTAGCATTTGTTCGACAATTAAATAATTCTTTTCATTTATTATTGACCGAAGAAGATTAAATCGTTCACATTCTTTCAAAATTAAAATATTCTAAGTGGCAGTTCAAAAGTTTCAAAGAGCAAATAAAAAAGGTTAGTCCTCGATTTAAAATTTCAAGAAGATTTAAAATTTCAAGAATGGGAAATTAAAAGTTGTTAGTTCAAAAAAATGAATATAAAACTTTGGGGCGTTTAAGAATTTAGGCATTCGATAAAGAAAGAACTGCATCAGCTAGAAATCAAAATTTCTATCACGGAACGCTAGTAAAAGAACTTTAAAAATGCTATGAAGTTCCATTGACTTTAAATAAAAATTTTTATAACCTCAACTTTAAACCTCTTTTTTATGCAAATGTTGACATTCTGACGTGATCTCTTATAGACATCAAAAACTTACTCATCTTTTTCCAACTTTTTTCAAGACAAATTTTAAAACAAAAAATGTTTAATTTTTGTCGCATTTTTCTAGTTTCAAAAAGGCTCTAAAAAAGGCGAGTAAATATAATTATTAGACGCTTTTTTCCCCTTCTTATTCTCTCTGTTTTATCCTTTATGTAAAAACTCGGATGTTCGCCACTTTTTTTTTTCTAAGATTAACGATGAAAAGTAAGAAAAAAAAGTTCTTTGTTATTGAAAAAAGAATAGAATTTTGTCACTTTTTTTCAACTTTAAAATAAACTCGTGCCTTCTTTTAGCAACAAAGAAAAAAAAAGTTTTTTCAACAAAAGTTGTAAATTTATGTTCTCAAATAATTTTTTGACATAAAAAAATGACATATGCCAAAAAATATTTGAATGCCATTGAAATGGTAGTAGTAGTTTTTTTTCTGTGGCCTCTATGGTATTCTTTCTTTTTTATGAGATTCTTTTTATTTTCATAGTTTAAATAAGAACAAAGAAAGATGGAAGTTTAATTGGTTTTTTATATTTATTTTATGTGTTTTGAAAAAAGCCTTGATAATGCCTTGACAATAATGATGAACTGTCTAGGAGAAGATGTGTAAGGATCCTTAAAAATGTATTTGATTTCATTTTAAATTATTTATAAAAACCGGATTTTTATGGCTTAATTTATTTTTTTCATCTTTGGTGGCAAATATTTGTCATTTGGAAATGTTTTAAAGATTCATGAAAAAACAAAAAACAAAGGAAGTGCCATATGGAAAACTTCAAGCTTTCCAAGTCTAAGACCTATTTGTTTTATATTTTAAAAAATTTTAAATGTTATCTTAAAACTACATGTTTTCTTTTCAAAAACAGATAATTTTTTTGGCATCCTCAAGGGAAAATGCCTGTAGTACTTTAATGGTTTAATCCTTTAAGAAATTCTATTTAAAACTTCCCAGGGAATTGTAAAGGCCGTCCCATGTTTGATTTAAAAAAGGTTTGGATTTGAAGTGTTGGGAAATCTTGCTTTGTTCTGGCTTTCAGTGATAATATTATTGGTCTAAAATAAAATTCTTTTGGAAAGTCACTTTCAGTTTTAAATTTTGTGATTATAAAGCGTTTCATTTTTTTCATTTGATGTTAGCTTTGTTCACTTTTTTTTAACTTTTTTAAAAGAAAATTCTGTTTTTACCTTATTCCATCTCCAGTTTTACCTTTTTTAAACTTGACAATCTTTTTTACGCATTTGTTTTTTTTTAAATCGACATCATTCTTGCACTAGTTGTTTGGAGTATACTAGAATCCAAATTCTATTATACTCCTTCCAATCTAACATTATAATTCATTTTTTTATCTCATTAACTTGCATAAACAGCCTAAAGCAATAATATCAACCTTCGTCATTTTTGCCAATTTTCTAATGTTTATGCAAAAAGTTTTTTATAGTTCCGTCTAAGAAAATAAATTTAATATGCAAGTTTTTTTAATATTGTATAGTTTTCACACTTTTTTGCATCTTTTATCTTTGCAAAATCTTTAAAAGTAAAAAAAGGTCAAAAATTAATAATAATTTTTAGGAAGTATTTTTGCTTTTTCTTTTTAGCAAGCACTATCTTTATTTGGTTTTGACAAATATTGCCTTTGACATGGGCAAGAAATTAGATTAATAAAATATAAAAAGAAATGTTAAAAAAATTTTCTTGCAAATCTTTTGTTCTTCAAAAAAATGCGTAGGAGAGAATTGACTTTATTGTGGGGAAATATTAAATTTATTTACAAACATCTGAATGCGAGTGCATTCTATTCATAAAAAAACCATGTTGTTTTTTATGAATGTGTGAAGCTAAAAAAGAAAGTTATAAATTTAATGGAAAATTTTAAAAGAAAAGAGGGATCAAAAAACAAGGATTACCCATAGCTTTGCAAAAAAGTTTGTTGTTTTCAATTATTTGCTTTTTTGGTCAGCTGGATTAGTAACAGTTGAATTACACATGCTTCTTTCCTAGTAAGTATTCCTATTTTAGATATAAAGAAAGATATTTGAATTTGTGGAAATATAGAAGAAAGCTCACGTGAAAAAAAAAACATTTTCAAAGATGATAGTAAAAAAAAGAACAATACGTTTTTTTCGGGATTACTCTCTCCAAAAGGAAGTAACCATGGAATGTAAATATTGTTTTTCTTCTGTTACTATCGGCGAAAGTCAGTCTATTTCAAATAGACTGACTTTCGCTTTTATGATAATCCCATTTCTGCTTTAATAAGAAATATAAAATTAAAAAAATTAAGTTTGACATCTCAATTTTACATTGAAAATGTTTTCTTGCATTTTACTATAAATCATTTTTCGTTCCCTGTCGATACTTGTAATTATCAGATTACCGTAATTTTTTTACTTTAAAACTATGAATCACATCTTTTCCGTTTTTAACTTACTGTTTTTGACTAATAGTGCATCTTCTGTAGCTCTTGACGTAAAAAAACATCTTTTTTGGTGCAAATTTGCAAATCTGTTTTTACGCTTTCATTCATTTTTGAGTATTTAAAAGCGTAGGCAAATGCACTATTGTTGTTTTGCATGCTTTTTTCATCTATAAATCGCAACAAAGCCAACTATAATTCTAAAATACTTTCAAATACAGTTAGATTTTGTGTTGCGTCAAAGCTGTTTTGCTACAGTAATCTACTCAAAAATCAACCAATTTTACATTTACTTGGATAATGATTATCTTGTTTTTACATTAGTCATAAACAAAAAGGATTTTTATTTGCGACGTAACAAGAATTAAGTATTTAATGAATGATAAACACTTTTATAATAATAATCCTTTCTTTAAATTATTTTTAAATAAAAAGATTTTCCTTTCTCTTTTTCTCTTTTTTTCTCTAAAAATTTTTGACTACATAGTTCGTGAAAAAAATACGCTTTTAAAAGTTCTGTAAAAATTATATTTTTAACGCTTGTAAATAATTTAGTTTTGTTACCTTGTATTTAAAATTCAACTTGAGAAAATTTAAGTCTGCTTCAAAGAATGTTTATTTTGTACCAAGGAAGTTGTTTCCTTTTTCATGAGGATTGAGAAAGTACAAAGATGTTAAAAATGTTTTACAGAAAACTAATTGTTTATAATCTTTATTTTGTTTTTTCGGCAAAAATGTTTTTTACTGCTTTCCACGCAATATTTTATTTTATAGTTTAACGTTAAAAAGATGGGATTAATTAACCTTTTGTTTGAAATTTAAATTAATAATCATTTATTCATTTTTAGAGCAAAACAAAAAGATTATAGCATCTTTTTTGACCTTTTTGCTCTGTTTTAAAAGAATCCAATAAAAACTAAAAGGATATTCATTTGAGGGTGGGTATCTTCTTTGAATGTTATGTTATATAATTATGGCTTCTGTGAAAAATTTGACCAAGTTTGCTCCAAAAAAATAAGTTAACAATTAGTAAACATTTAAATTTAACAGGCCATTCTTTATTTCACTTGTACCTAAAAAGTTTAAACGAGTTTTTTGCAGCAGAATGTTTACATAAATTAAAAATTTTTTATCTTTAAAAATAAAACTTGTTAAATATTAATTTTTAATGGCTTATCTTTCATTCTCTTGTTAAACCTTTTTTTTGCTAGAAACAATTGTAATTTGGCACTTTTGGCGTTTTCACATTTAACTTAAAATTTAAGAGAGATATCAAATTTCTTGCCAGCATCCTAGTTTCCACGAGAAGGTTAGAAAAAAATGAATTTGTTTTTTACCTTTGTTTTAACTGCTGTAATTAAATCGACAAAATAAGTCGTGTGATAATTTGTTTTTAACCAAAAAACGAATGTTATGCAAGAAATGAAAAATCCATAAAACTTCCTGTCTGTTTATGGGTATACTTTTTGAGAAGAAGGTGAGATTTACAGTAAAAATTGTATCATTCATATTTGTAGTATTTTATCTTTTGAGTACTTGAGTAGTAATAACAAATGGGAAATAAAAAAGAAGGAATATTTAAAACTAGATTTTGAACATTCCATTGCTGCGTCAAAAAATGTTTAAAATATTCTATAGGGAACAATTTTTCTGACCAATATATTCTGCCACAACATGTTCTACAAAGTGTTAAGGGGTTACATGATTGAACTTTATATCGTCTTTAAGGATAAGTTAAGCAAATCGACCGTCTTATCTTGCATTTTCACCACTGTTTTTTGATTCTTTAAAGCTTGAACTTTTCCAAATCACTTAAAATGTCATTATTCACATTTTTGCCCTTTTTGGTAATAAGCCTAAAACACAGTTTTTTAAAAGGCCATCTTTCTTCTGCGAACATTTTCAAGTGCGTTCGTAATTTCTGCTCCGATAATCCTTTTTTAAAACCTTTTTTGACGCTTAAATACATTTTTTGTTTCTTTTTAAGTCAAGCTTTTAAGTATCGTTTTCTTCTTCTTTTTTTTCTTTGGCACAAATGAAAATGCCACATGACAGTTTTTGCATATTTTTTCTATCTCTTTTTTCATCCTGAAACCGTAATACAATTTTAACATTTCCAGAAGATTAGCATTCAACGTAATAAAATGAAGATTTAACATTTTTATATCTTTATTCCAGGGGGGATTTTTCATCTGCAAGGATTAACCTATTTTTACAAGATTTCGAAAAATGCGTCTGTAAAAAAGAATAATTTTAAATAATTTATACTGTGGCATCCACGTGGTCTTATATTAATTAATATCTGCTATTTTCAACTTTCTTTTAAAATCATTTTATAAAAATTTTTTAACACTATTCTTTATAACGCTTTTTTTCTGTAACAGTATTAATAATGAGAGATATACTTACTTCTTCGTTACTGTCAAAAGGAAAGTAATTCCCAAATCAAAAGTCTTCGTTTTTTTGTTACTACCTGTGTAAATAAGCTCAATAAAAAAAAGTGTACATTTTTTTCATTTTTCACTGTGAAAAACATCTAATTTCAATTTCATGTCGCATGCATATTAAAACAACAAAGTCTACAAATAGCCATTGTTTGATACTGTTTTTGTCTGCTTCAAATGCAAGCGTCTTAAAAAAATCTTCGGTTCTAAGGAAAGATTTTTAAAGGAACTGAAGTAAAAACAATGTAAGTCCAGAAAAATGCAAACTCCATTTAAAAATGCGTAAGTTTTAGCGGAAGTTAAATTCCTCTCTTTCGTTTTAAATGCATTTTATATTTCTAAAAACTACCGTATCCAAAACTCTATAACTTAAGTTGGAATTATATTGTATGATCTCAACCTCAACCTTATTTCCAATCACATCAAAGACCATTGAAGTTTTGTAATTACTTTTTTCTTATGGATATCTTTATGACTGCAACACATCATTTCTACTTTTCATTTTTCCATTTCCATGACATATCCCACGCTTGGTTACTCCTTCTCTTCCAAAATGCCTTTTTTAACAACTTTTAAAGATCCTTGTTATTAAATTTTTTTTCAAACTTTCAAAACTTGTTTCATATTTTTAATTAGTTTAATATTAAAATGGAGTCTGGAAAAAACGGAACATTTTATGTTTGTTTAATAATTGTCGCATCTTAAATATATTCTCAAAAAAACATTTGCGTGTTTGACAATAATTTATAACATTTTTTTCTTGAATGAACTAACATGAAATAAAACAAATATTTGCTGCTGATGTTTTTTGAATGTGCGAAAAAAAACTAAAATTTAAGTTCCTTTTTTTAAGACAATAGGGAATCATGTTTGTTGATGGTCATGGAATATTTCCGTAGGGATTAAAGATTTGAACTGAAATTGATATTCATTTTTTAAAGTGATGAATGAGTAAGTTATTATTTCATTATTTTTTGAATGCTTAACTAAAAATATTATAGTTGCACCACAAACTACTGTATAAATATTTATTCTTTCCCGATTTGCACTTTTTGGTTTTTACTAGTTTTAATTACTGTAAATAAGTGCTCTTTATTTTTTCAAAGTCAAAAGTTTTTGTTACAAATATACGCACTTTTAATGACGGATGACTTACAATGTTTCAAGTTCAAATGTTATGTGTTTTACTTCCACCTTTTTTTAATCTTTTCCGGTTTAACATGTTTTTTAATGCTTTAAATTTTCATTATTTTTCTTTTTTTATAAGTGCCTTTGTTAAGTTTAAAAACGCATTTAAGGATTTTTTTATTTAAGCGCCATCGAAGATGCATCTTCCTCTTTTTTTCTATTAAATTTTTGGATTTTGTTTATCATTTCAAAAAAATCTTATCATAGATCTTTTTTCCACTTTTTAAATTGACATAAATATTATTAGCACAATTAAAAAAATATGATTTTTTCCCACATTTTTTGTGCGCTATTCAAGAATAGTATTTTGCTCTCAATCAGGTTTAACATTTTCAAATGCTCCACATATTTCTTAGCACATAAAATATTCAAACATTTTCTAGAAACTCTTTTTGCATCTGCTTAAAGTGAAATTGCACATTTTTTAATCTTAATAACTTCTCATTATTTTGAATAATTAAAACATCGTTTTTGGTACTACTGAAACTAAAAAAAACATTCGTGCAATTTTTGAAATTTGTTAGAAACGATGAAAAAATGGTGCCAAGAATATCGGCAAATGGTTGCTGTTCCAGGATTTTTTTCTGTTATGAATGCTTATGTTTTGGTTTTTTTTCAGTTTCAGCAGTGCCAGAAACGATGTTTTTCATTGTTGGTTTAAATTAATTCCATGTTATGTTTTTATAGTTGTACAAGAAAATTAAATCGAGTCAGTTGTATCAAGTTGAAAAACTATAAACTATACAGTACAAATAATGCTAAATTAATTTCTTTCAATTTTATTTTGTTTTTTAGAAAAAAATTTAATTTAATAAACCCAAAAAAACGCTTTATTAAACGTAATTTTAAAAACGGTGTAGTTTCTGCAAAATTTAACGAGTTTTTAACACTTATTTTTATGTAATTAATTATAAAAGTTGTTGAAGTTTGTATAATTTTAAAATTACACCTCAAAATTTGTTGTCTTTAAACTTTAAACCTTATTTTTTCTTGAAACACATGTCACCCTTCAGTTAATTAACTTCCTGTAATTAAATTACATACATAAATTTCTTTTTGCAGCACCTTTTTTTGAAGCCAAAATGGAGTCATTCATTTTATGACTATAGCCATTTTTTCTCAAGCAAACTTCAAACTTTTTTTTTCTTTTGACTCATTTTCATACATTTTTTATTCTTTAATTCATTACTTACTTACTCCAGAATGAAAAAAACGTGTGACAAAGAAAGTGAAACTTTTTTATGGATACATTTTTTTTTCTTCTACTACTTTCTTAAGCCCCTTTTTCAATTCAAAGGCGTCATGAGCTTTGAAGAAGAAGAAAAAAAACACTCCTCCTTTCTAATTTTTATATTCCAACTTTGGTTTTTTTTCTCCTTGTTTTTTGTTTTTTGCTTTAATTTGAAAATTGACTTTAAAACAAAGTTTGAAACAATTGGATTTTATCGTGTTCTTTTTTTGATTGCGTGTTCGCGTAAACTTTTTATTGGAAGAAACATTTTTAACAAATCAAATTTATTAATATTTTACAGTAGTTTTAGATTTTATTAAAAATAATAATTCAAAAATTGCTGGCGTTGAATTTTAATTTTTACCCCATCATATTCTAGCAATATTAATATTATTTTAAAATTATGTCAGATATTTCGCCAATACCTTTAACAATGATTCCATCAATAGCAACAACTTCAACAAATATAATAAATTCAACAATTTCTTCAATAATAAATTCAAATTTATCTGTGCCACCTTCCCCACCAACTTCAACTACATCAGATTCAATTTATTCTTTAAGGCTGGCCCTAACAATTACACATTTATTATTAGTTTCTATTGGTTCAATAAATTTATTAGTTATTTTTGTAATACTTTTACGGCCTTATATGAGAAGGTATGTTTTCTATTTTATTCATTGAAGCAAATTTATATTTTTAATAAATAAATAGCATATAAAAAAACAAAATTTTTCAGTATTACAAATGTTTATATGATTTCATTGTGTTTGGCAGATTTTTTATATCTTGCAAATTTAACCCTTGTTGCTGCAACACAATTAAATGGAAAATCATGGCCATTTGGTTCTTTCATGTGTACAGCATACCATGGGACAGAAACAACAGGTTAGTATTTTTTGAGGAATTTGAAGATGTTTTATGATTACCGTAACCTTGGACTTTCAAACAAGTTCATATTTTTTTATATTAACTATAAAAAGGGTGTTGAAATAGACAGCATAAAAGTTTTTGCTGTTTAAAGCTTCAAAGTCATAACATCATTTTTTTATAAGGTCTATCTTTCTCCCTTGAGGCAATAATCACCTGTTTGTGAGATATATCAAATTTTTGTTTCCGGTTCAAACACGTGAAGAAAGAAAAAGAGTTTTTTTTCATTCATGAAAAGTCAAAAAGCAGCATCAATTCCATTTTTCTTTCAGAAGAAAAATAATAAAATTTTAAAAAAGTTTTAAGAAGCATTTTTTACGCATAATTTATTTTTTAATAGATCCTTTACGTCATTTGTTGTTTTTAAAATGGGATAAAAGAGATTCTTTATTGAATGAGAAAAAAAATGCGCGTTCAAGAAGGCGAAAAAAAGCATTGACGTGTTACAAAAAAAAGTTTACTTTATTTAACTTTAAAAAGTCGTTAAATTTTTTGCGTCGATGAAAAAGGATTACTGTAGCGAATAAAAATTGTGTACTTTTAAGTTAAATAATATTGCATGTTTTTAAAAACTCTTTTAATGGCTGAATATGTATGTCTTCATTTTATTACTTTGTTTAAAATGGGCAAAAACAAATTAAAACACTTTTTTTAAAAAATGTTTTGCAAAAAATTGCTTTAAAATAAAATGAGCGTAACATTTCCGTTAATTAAAAAAAAGTAATCTTTTTCTTTTTTAAAGTCTTTTACAATACTGGGATGGGAGGAAATGATATCAGCATAAATAATATAAAAAAAAGATTTGTTAAATAATTTTTTTATTTTTATAGGAAAATATGCATCAGTTATGTTTGTAGTTCTATTGGCTGTTGACCGTTATTTTGCAATGTGCAAATCTCATTGGTGTTCAAGATATCGAACATATCGAATTGCAATCGGGATATCAATTGTTGCATGGTTTTTATCAATTTTTGCTGCCACACCTTTATATGCATTTTCTGAAGTTGTGCTTCTAAGATATCGATTTGTTGATAAAGTTCAAAAGTTATGTATCGCAAAATGGCCTTCAAGTGAAGCTGCAAAATATTATATTACATTTTCATCTGTTTTAATTTTTGCTCTTCCATTGGCTTTAATCGTTTTCTGCTATTATCATATTATTAATAAACTTCGAGAAGCTTTGAAGGGAAGTAAACGACTTCGCCGAACATCTTCAAGTCGAGCCCCATATCATCGTGTTACACGTCTTGTTCTTTGGGTTGTTGTATTTCATGTTATTTGTTGGAGCCCATTTTGGCTATTTAACGTGTTCAGCAGTGTTTTTGGTTTAAGAATTTCAACACAATTTGACCGAATTGTTATTAATGTTTTGTAAGTTTTATTTCTTCCTTTTTCGAGTGAAACAATCATTAATCTTGTATTTTTTTTCATTTTAGACATTTACTTCCTTATTTTAATTGTGCATTGAATCCATTACTGTATGCCGCACATGCAGAAAATTTTCGAACAGCTATTAAATCATTATTTGTTCGACAACCCCCTCGTTCACCAACAGATGTTGAAGATTCAAGAATTTATGGAAATGGAACAATTCGATCGCTAAAAAATAAAAAAAGTACATGGAGTCGATTTTCACAGTAAGTTTTGTTGAAAACTTAAATTTTTGAAAATGACAGTAAACTAAAAAGATATTTAATTTTTTGTTACTGTCACTGATAGTAACAAAATTTAAATTTTTGGCATTACTGTCATTGAAAAAAATTGAAAGTACATGTGTTTCATTAGCTAATTTCCCCCATTTTTTAGCCAAAGTCAAGATGTTTTATTAAATAATTCAATTCATCGCCCAAATACAACATCCCATAAAGATTCAACTGTTAGATTTTCTCGGGCAGTAACTCCAATTCTTCCTTCAATGGATACAACATCCGTTTCTGGATTTGATCAAACATATAAAACTTCACTTTCATCAAAATCTGTTGAATATCTCCCAACAACATCACCATCTCCAACACGAAAATATTTTCAATATAATCATTTTACAAATGAAGCGAAATCACATAGCAATGGAATTTTACCTGATTTTGTTAGCCGGATTGCTTCATCATACCGTAATCATCATGGAAACAGCAACAATAATAGCAATAATATTAATAATAATTTATTTCCATCCACAACAAAACTTCCACTTAATAAACAAACTTCTGTGGGAATGTTATTAGAATGTGAACCAGTTGTTGGAAATTCGTTGCATGGAAAAGCTTCAATGAATTCTGTGGCAATTACTTTAAATTCTGATGACGGCAGTATTCCAGAAGAAGATATTCTAACATTAAAAAAAGAAGAACAAAATGAAAAAGAAAATGAAATCATTTCAAATAATGATAATATTGCCATGGATCATAAAATCTCTCTACCTTCTTTCATTCTTACAAATCCTGATGATGTTTTTTGTTAATTTATTGATTATTATTATTATTATTTTGTATTACAGTATCCCCCACTTTCCAAAAAAAGCTTTTACCAAATAATCTTTTTTTCTCTATACAAAAATAAAATTCGGGCATTTTTTGTTGTTGTAAATATATATGTTAATAAAATGTTTATTTAAAAATCTACAAATAATAACAATTGTTTTATTGATGATTACAGTACACAGCAGAAATCGAAAATATAAAAAATTCAAACAAAATTGTTTATAAATGATTCCGCAAAAAGCTTAGATATTCCAAAAAACCCAAAAAAAGAAGGAAAAACCATCTTTTAACAAATCGCAAAAACTTTCAAAAAAGAGAAACTACAAAAAATCAAAATCAAAAGTTTGTTTTTAAAAATCGAAGCAAAACTAGCTTTGAAAAAAAATTTCCGTCTAATTTCGTCCTCCTTATGTTTATCTTGAAATTTCCAACGAAAAGAAAGCATGAAGCTTTTCCCACCAAAACTTAAACTTCAAAATCTCTATAAATCTTACATATTTTGTAAAGTAATAAATATAATAAAGATAATTTTAGATGGCAACAAAAGATGGTGATTTATTTTTTAAAGAAAAGAAAAAAACCTCTACTGATCCAACATCTAATGGTCAATACAGTAATCTTAATTTGAATCAAACAACTGCATTTAAAGAAACATTTTGCTCAAAACGGGTTGAAACTGATATCAAAAAATTTCGAAATTACGGTAGAATATTGGGTGCAATCTTTTTTTTAAACGTTTTCCAAAAAGTTTTTTAATGTGATATGCATGAAATATGTAAAAACAACAACAAAAAACATAAAAAAATTCGTGTAAAACTTCACTGTTTTTTGAATAAACATTTTTGAAGTTCATTTAAAAGGAATGCAGCCGCATTTTAATTTTCTCAGATTTTACTGATTCAAAAAATTCTCCGATTAAAAAAGAATCAATTTTTTGGAACAAATCTAACACAAATTTATCATTTAATTTTATAAATGTTGATTTTGATGGCAGAAAGGAAAAAGATGAATTTAAAGATGCCAAAAGTTCAAATTCCAATAATAGCACCCTTTCTCTTCATATTTTAAATTATGAAAACTCAAATACAGTTGCAGATATTTCAGAAGAAGAAGAATTTCCAAAAGAAGAGAATGAAACATTAGGTTTAAATAAAAAATGGAGAACCACAAAACAAATTTTCACTAATCTATCGCCATCAATCATTCAAGTAATTTTTCAAAGCAAATTTGAACTCAAAAAGCGTTCTAAAATTTTAAAATTTGTAGAATCCATTTGAATTTCCAAGACAGCAAGAGAATAAAGAATTTAAACAAACAGAAATTGCTCAGTTTAAAGCATCTCAAATATTACTCAATCCGAATACGGTAAATAAACAAAAAACTAAAAAAACGTATGTTTAAAAATATTGATTTCAGATGTTTCAAAATGCTCCACCAGTAAATAATGCATCAAGTCAACATTCTGACAATGGAAATTTTTCAAGCCGTGATTTTCTTCCACGTCCTGCTCTTCAATCATATGGTTTGTTGTTATTTAATCAGTTCCAAAAAAGTAGCAATCTATTCACAAACAAATACTACCTAGTTGATTTTTTTAAAATTTATCTCGCTTTTATGATTTTATATAAGGGCTTATCTAACTGGGGTAGAATTAATTGAAGATAGAAAAAAGAAAATACAGTAATCATATGAGTGCAAAGTTATAAAGTTTTCGATCCACACACTTATTAAAGAAATAGAATCCCAAAAATAACATTTTATGATTAAAACATCAAAATCCAAAAATTTAACAAACATTTTACAGTATCATATTTGAATAACCATAACAAAAAAAATATTTATTTATTAGGCCAAAGTAGGCTGGCAATCATTTCAGCAACTTTTTCAGCAGGTTTATCATATTTGTGAGCAATTTTGTAACATTCATTAAGCAATTCTAAAACAGATCATTGTTTCAAACAAAATAAAAAATATCTTCGAACGAACCTTTTTTATCATCCACATTTGCTAATCCCTGATTCAAGACAATTTCGACTAATTTAAATTGAAATACTTCATCACTAATTCCATCTTCCCAAGCAACTAATGTTTCATTTTCATCTTCAACTACTTTTCCATCAGCACTTGTTAATCGAGCACGACGTTCAGCAAGCCTGCAATTATATAAATTACAATAAGAAAAAAGAAGAAATTTAAAAACTAACATAACAACATAAGCAATTTCCATTTCAACAAATGCAACCCATAATGCAATATCTTTAGGGAATTTTCGTACAGCAAACTGGAAAATAACACGAGCATTTTCGGCACTTTTGTTTTTGAAAAATTCCCATCTTCCAGCTTCTTCATGATTTCGAGGATTAGTTCCATGTAACTAAAAAGCAATGATAAAAAAGCCGAAAGAAAATGCAATAGAAAAAACATACCCGAAGAAATCGAGTATATGTTTTTGTAAGAATATGGAAAAGTGCATTCTTATCAAGAAATTCAATTTCTTTTTGGTAATATTCAGCTTTCTAAAACCATACAATTATAGAATAGATTTGTCATAATCAAGCGAAAGTACAGTATGAAAAGAGAAAATAATAAAATATAAAACAAACCTTAAACCTTTCACTACAAATTCGAAGCAAATGAGCAGCATGAAATTTTAGAGGCTTTTCAATTTCATTACGTTTATTCTTATTACCTAGAGCTTTTCTCCGAATATCAATAAGTTCTAATAGATCACTCAAATATTCTGCATATTTTAGAAAGTCTTTTGGTCGTTTTGTCTAAACAAGGTAGTTTTGGCATAAATTTGTGAATGAACTTAAAAAATAAACTTACTCGTTTATTAACACAATATTCAAATTGTCGAACTTTTTGAATTAAAGTTTTAACTTCTTCATCACTTAAAATTTTTGTTCTTTGAAGACCAGTAAATGCTGGTAAAAGTTCTTCTAAATGACGTTGAACAAATTCTGCCATTGTGTGTTTACCTGAAAGATGGAGCTATCATATATGGATAAAGAAAAAAAGGTAATGTAGAAATAATAAAAATTTATCAAAGTTTTAAAACTTTTTGAGGCGAAATATTTTTTCTAATTTTTTCCATGTCGTTGGCACTGTGGAACATAAAGCCAAAATATAAGAAGACGATGAAAGAAAAAACCTATGGGTAAAAAAAGAAACGTTGAAGTCCAAAATAGACTTTCCTTTCTTTCTCTTGTTTTTTTCATCCATTTTTTTAGTGTTTAGTTTTTTTGGTCAATGACAAATTATATTCTTCCAACCACACACATTTTATGTTGTGGCTGTTCTTTTTTCATCTAATATTAAGATTCCTTCCTGGAGCATGTATTGATTTTAAATATATATTCGTTTTATTAGCTTTAATTATTATTCTTTACACGTGCTATCATTTTTTTCCATTTCTATTGTTTAAATTAGAAAAAGCAGAATTAAAAACAGTCAAAAAAAATATCGTTAAAAATAATGAGTAATTTGATTGCATTGATTTTGTTTTTCATTTTTTCACGTGTTTGTATACCCTCCGGGCATAATTTGATTGAATTATATCCCAATTTACGATCAATGTTTTATTGAGGTCGTGACTAGACATATTTTTTATGAATCATAAAAATATCGAATTTTCAATTTTTTTAAATTGAGTTAAAACAAATTTTTACTGTTTTTATAAAAAGTTTTACATTTCTACAGTATTTTTATTGTAAATATGTACAAAAAAAGTGCAACAAATAATTTATAAAAATTATTTGTAGCCTCAATGGCGGATTTATTCCGTTCTGCCTTTTCATATATTCAACAACAAGCAACACCAATTTTACAAGGCAGTAACGTATTAGGTACATCCCATCCATTGGTTGGTACAACGGTTGATGTTGGTGGAATAAAAGTTAAACTTCGATCATTACTTGCTGAAGGTGGTTTTGGTCTTGTTTTTTCTGCTGAAGATTCACAAGGAAATTTATATGCTTTAAAGCGGCTACTTGCTTCAGACAAAGAAGCAGCGGATGCAGCAATTCGTGAAATAAAATTTCAAAAAGAAGTTTGTGTATCTATTTTTTTATATTTGCTAATGCAACTTTATATTTTAGTTATCTGGTCCATCATCAATTGTAAAATTTATATCTGCTGCAACAAGAAATCCAGAACAAACTTCACATGGACGTGCAGAATTTCTATTATTAACTGAATTATGCTCTGGTGGTCCATTGCTAGATTTAATGCAAAAAGGACCGATTTCACCTGAAAATATTTTCAAAATTTTTTATACTGCTTCATCTGCTGTAAAACATATGCATGATCGAAATACACCAATTACTCATCGAGATATTAAAGTTTGTATTTGAATAGGATTACTGTAGTTTATATTACAATGATATTTTTAGATTGAAAATTTGTTATTTACTTCTGATGGATTTATAAAACTATGTGATTTTGGTTCAGCAACAACAGAAATTTGGAGGCCAGATGATGATTGGAATGCACTAAAGCGATCTTTGCTTGAGGAAGAAATGCAAAAGCATACAACACCAATGTATCGTGCACCAGAAATATTAGATACATATCAAAATTATCCAATTGGTCCATCACAAGATATTTGGGCCCTTGGATGTATTTTATTTTATCTTTGCTACCGTACTCATCCATTTGAAGATTCTGCAAAATTAAGAATAATTAATGCAAAATATGTTTTACCTGAAGAAAAGACCGCATATTCTGGTTTTCATCCAATTATTAAATCTCTTCTTCAACCAAATCCACATTCACGTCCATCTATTCAAGAACTTTGTAATCAAATTGAACAACTTGCTTATCATCTTAAAATTGATCTTACAAAATCTGTCAATGGTGTAATATTTGAAAGGCAGCCATCCCCTGCAACTACACCATCTCAACAACCTCCACAAAGACCATCACCTCCACTTGGTCGAAGAACTCCTGTTGAAGTTCCCAATTCTGGGACTCAACAATCACAACCTGGTGCAGGTGAAATGTTTGCACAGCTTAAGGGGCAAGGATTAAGCATATTTAAGAATATTCGAGATAAATCTGCTGCTGTTGTACAAACTGTTCAGGTATATAAGTGTTTAAGTCATGCCTTGTTCAATATATATTTATATTCTAGACAACATATGGATCAAAGGGACCTGATGTAACATGGATTACAAGTCGATTAATTATGGCACCTATGAATGATAATGTTCCAGAGACAATTGCACAACTATCAGAAGAACAAATGAAAAATTATATTTTTGAGTCATCAGCAAAAAGGCCATTTGTTATTTTTAATCTTAGTGAACGTCAACTTAGATGTGATTATAATCGATGTGCATCAGAAATGCCGTTACCACCTGTTTCTTCCGGAGTTGCGCCATCATTAGATTATATGATTGGATTATGCAAAAATGCTGTAACATTTTTAAAAAGAGATCAACGAAATATGATATTTTTTACTGGTTCAGAAGGTTTGTTTAATTTGAATAAAATGAAATACAGTAATCCTTTTCCACTTTTTAGCTCAATGTTCTCTTGCTGTTGCATCTTTATTAATATTTTGTCAACATTCTGATCAAGCTAAAATTGCTGTTGATACTGTACGAGAATTAAGAAAATCTTCAAACTTCTATTTTCCAGCATCATATCTTCGTGTTCTTGAAGTCTTAGCAACAATTGTATCATGTGGAAATCCAGATGAACTTCGAATGATGTGTCATAATGCTGCAGTAAAAATTAATTGCATTTATATGGAACCTGTTCCAACATTCAATAATGCCAAAACAGGATGCCGTCCATTTGCAGAAATTTACTGTGGTGGGAAAATGTTATGGTCTGGCTTCAAATCATATGAAGAGCTTAAAGCATATGAAATAAAAGATAAATCAATATCATTAGATTTGGGTGGATGGCCTGTCTCAGAAGATGTTCAAATAATTGTATATCATGCAAGATGGAGTTCAATACAAAAACGTCTTCAAAAAGTGCTAATCTTTGGATGTGGATTTCATTCAAATTTTATTGATGGACATACAGATCATTTATCATTTGGTCGAGATGAAATTGATACAGCTATTGAAAGTCAAGATGGAATTTCATCAAATTTTAAAGTTTTAATTTCATTATCTGTTGATCCAGATGATAGAGGTTTTCGTCCGCAACAATTGCCAGAATTTTTAACTTATCGAAGAGAACACATTAAAAGGGAATGGTTAATTGGATGTGAAGATGATGAATGTAAGTTTTTATTTGTGTATTAAAATTTTTGAAAATAAAATATTGTATTGTTTTTTAATTAAATATGTGCATGGGTATACTGTAACTTTAACATATTTTAGTAAGACTTCGACAAACAATTTCACTTGTATCATCTCGTCCAACAAAACCTCCACCGCCACGTCCACCACCACCGGGTGGAGTTGCGGATGGTCGATCCGTTCCACTTATTGCACCAGGATCAACAAAATCTTCATCACATAATTTAAATTTTGATAATCCATTTGAATCAGCTGCTGCACCAAAGCAACAACAACAACAGCAACAAGAAGGTTTTGCTGATTTCTTTTCAACACTTGATTGGTCTTCT
>CABFKO010001826.1:0-18045 GCA_901766855.1 Panagrolaimus sp. ES5
ATAATAAAAATATAATTTTAATTGTATATAATTACTTGTATATTTGAATACTGTATTGTATCTTTTATTTTTAAAAGATTTGTTTTTTGACAATTGTCTAACATGAATATTAACGATAATAAAGTTGTTAATTTTTTAAACATTTGTTATGCCAACTTGAAAAACCAAAATCAAACTTTGATCAAAAATTTTTTCTTACATTTGTTAAAATCGTTTTATACAATGATGATGATGCAATACGAAATTCAATTCATATAGCTTTAATCACTTTTTCAATTTTGTACAACTTTAACTTATGTCAGCCTAAAAATTTTTTATCTCTTTATCATCTGATTAAATATATTGCATTGTTTTTAATTAAGCATTCGTATTTTTTTGCGAAATTTAAATGAGATTACATGAACAAAATTTTTTAAAAACAAATTCCACACTCAATATTTTTGAGGTTTTTTTGACAGAAAAATAAAAACAAACGGATAAAAATCAAATGTGTTTTCTTTTTTTATTTTCATTAATCCAATTTGACCCTTTCTTTTAATTTTTGAGGTTCAATTTTTGATTCATTTTTTTAAGTGTCTGTTTTTCTTTCAACAAAAAAACAAATTTCAACGGCTTTTTTCGAAAGTGATTTTCTAAAGTTTTTGATTGCTTCACCAAACGAAAAAAATATTAAAGAATATAACGAATTGAAATAAAATATACGTTTTGTTCGTAACTATTTTAAAGATTTCTTTTTTATACAATAATATATTTTGAAAAGCCCGCTGCTTTAAGATTTACAATTGTTTGCTGATCCTAAATATATAAAACACGAAGCATAAAAGTTTGATTCGATGTTAGGTTTAGTCGAAAAAAGTTTGTATATTTATTTTAATCATTATCATTTGAATGAAATCTGATATTTCAAATAACTTTTTTTTAGATAGCAGAGCTTTTTTTTGCTGATTTTAAATATTTAAGAATTTAAAAATAAAAGTTAAATTTAAATTCAGCGTCAACCGAGAAAGCGGGTGCAAAACCGAATGTCTGTGTCATTCCAACCTGCTTTTGTGAATTTACACTGTTCCTACAAAATAATGAACATATTGAAATTATTAGTAAAAAGTGATAATAACACATTACAAAATTTTTTGAAAATAAATTTATTATTTCTGAAACTCGAGCTTTGATTTATCGTTTAAATTGTGAATAGTAAAAAAAGAAAGGAGCTGCAATTTCAACAGCCAGTTCTTTGAACGTGTTGAAAATCAAAACCATTGGAATCAATGCCAGTAAACTAAACCAATTTTTTAAAAACAAAATTGTTTTTTTGTTAAAATTAACTTACAGTCATTTTATAATTTCCGGGTGGACAATGAAAGGTGGAAGAAGAAATATATTCATGTTTACATGTTTGGGGATCACGTAAATGCATTTTCTATAATGTTTTTATTTGTTATTAATGTTTAAAAAGGAATCAAAATTATACCAATGTAAAACTTGTTTCATTGGAAGAAATAGTAACACTATGAAGTGAACCATTTTTAGTGCCATTGAATGAGCTTAAGCCATCAACATGTGCAATCAAATATTGTTGAACTAAAATATTTCATTCAAAAATTCCTTAAAAGCATTTTTTAAAAAAACCTGATAAAAAAGGTGTGATTGGACCGATATCATCATCTTCATCTCTGACAAAGATAGGATAAACAAAAATATTTGATTGCGATGACACTTTAATAGAACATGAACCTTGAGAAGTTTGAAGTTTTATCGCCCAAAATCCCGGAACAATGGAATCTAAAATACTTGTTTTTTAAAAATGTTTTGAGGAAAACAGAAACTGACGAATAACTTGATCAAATCTTGAATTTGTTGAAAAATCACTGTATACATTTGTTACCGATAAATCATTATCATTTCCATCTGGATTAATGTATTTTGGGGTTTCGACTAACGAACCATTGATTAAAATGTTAACAATTTTTGTTTGTGAATCAACGGGAAATTTGAATATTTGTTCCTTGGAGCAATCTTCAAAATGCGCTTCAGAAGTCATTGCATTTTTGTATTGCGATGGAAAAGTTTTTAGTAAAGCTGGAACATTGACATCAGAAATTGCATAAACTTCTCCTCCACTTAGTGAAGAGATATTCCACATTAAAGATGCTCCAGAAGATGTTATGGATTCACCACATGGATATGCACTAACTTCAATGAAAGAAATTTTTACTTGATCTTGAATTATGATATCTCGAACAGCTTGAAATAAAGCAGGTTGATATCTTATAATGCCATTCATAAAAATGAAGATATTTGAATTTGGAGCAGGCGGTTTTCCGATAGCTGATAGATAAACATTAAGAGCATCAAGCACAGGAAGTTCTTTACAGGAGTACTGAAAAACTTACAAATTAAATTCCCTCTTTTTTTGCGATATAATTTAAAATAGAAGTTTCCCCCTTTATTTTTGACAATTATCATGTTGTTTGGCGTAACCGAAAATAATCGTTACAGTTCTGCAAATAATCTATCCAAATTTGCTCCAAAAAAGATTGCAGGCACTAATATATGCAACACAAGAACTCCGAGTCCCCGTTCACTGTTTTGAAGTATATATTAAAGTTTACGCCAAAAAGTGATAACAATATCGTGAAAGCCAAGTCTAATTTTTGAAAAGTGATATTTTCGATTTTAAAGCTACAACTTGAAACAAAAAAGCGATTAGTTAATTTTTGTGGGGCTCATCTTGCTACGGGCTTATTTAGCACAAAAATTCATATATCAACTATATCAGCTCATTAATCATCTGTGGATTAAATGCAATAATTCTACAGAAAAAATAGTACCTTTGGTGTATTCGCTTCATTTTCGGCAGCAAATTCTTTAAATCTTTCCAGAAAAACATTTGGATCATTAGTTTGAACTGACAATTCCATTTCTTGACCAGTAAAATTGACGAGGTTGTATGTTATAATCCATTTTGGATTTTGCGTTATCATATCATTAATCACTTTGGACATTTTAAATTGCATTTTTTGTATCATTGTTCTAAATTCAAAAATTTTGTCAAATAGTTCGAGGATGAGAAAAAGATATATTCTTGAAGACAATCTTTATAATCTGACCTGGACGATTAAAAAACGGCCCTTCCCAAGATTTTTTAAAAAACATTTTTCTTGATACCCTGCCCTACGCATAATGTGTACAGTAAGGTAAAATCAAAAATTTGCATTACTTTTTCTAAAACGATTCTGGGCCGGGCAGCGTTTTAGTGATAGTCATTGAAAAAACAACACCTAAAACTTACACAGTTGTCATAGAATTATGAACAATAAATGTTAAACTTTGGCCATTTGAAGATAAATTTTTTGGATCAGTTCTGCTACAAACTGATGCTTTACACTTTTCTCCAATATACCCAATTGGACAAGTGATATCAGATTTGTTGCTTTTGATAGCAACAGCATGACATGATGCAAAAAGTACCAAAAGAACAAAAAGACAAAGGCACTCCTTCATTTTGCTTTTTTTAAAACAAAGCAAACTTTAAATTAAATATAATGGTCTTTAACTTGTTTATATACTGCCTTAAATGATGCTTTATCACTTTTTTTACCAGGATTTGAAGTCAACAATGTCAACAACGTCCATTCAATCTCTTCAAAAAAGGCAAAGGTTATTTAAAACAAAAATGTAGAAAATGTAAAATGATAAAAAGCGAATTATTTGTTTGCTACACTTTTTTACCGTATTTTATCAAAATATGTGCAGAATGTCAAAAGAAAATTATTGATTATGAAGTTATTTTTAATTCCATAAAAATAAAATGAATATGTGACAAAAATTTTATAAAGATTAATGATAAACAGTCTTAGCTTGTTTGCAACTCATTTATATAGCTTTTTGATTTATATTTTTCATATTTATTATTTTCAGATTTATCCACTTTAATAATTTTGTTTTTGTAACTGTGTCAGCCTTCTCTCGACTCCATTATTTTTCATTTCTGCATTCTTAGCGGCTCAGATCCATTTCCTTAAATTTTTTTCTGAAAAGTTATTGTTGGTAAATAAATAAAATATTTGCAACTGATCTTCTTTATACCAATTTCTACATTTAAACAGTTGTGCCGGAAATTTTTTACTGGCTCAGGAGCTGATAAACGGCATTTTTCCATTTGAACTTTGGAGAGAAGTGGTTCGGAGTCGGCTCCGGTGCTGGAGCTGCAACAACACTGTATTCAAATTTGTTATAACAAAATTCGTGAGACTTATCATTTTGTTCTTCCCTTCCATGATGCACATTTGTAATTTTAAATAGTATTTTGGAAAATTTTCTAGAGTATGATTTGTAAGTTTAACACAAAATTTTTATTTTACTTTATGTAGTAAAAATTTTATCGAGATCAATCTTTTTCGGTTTATCTACACTAAACATAGACCAAAACAAAATGGGAACACGCAATTTATATTTTTTTGCCATTTTGCATTTGAACGCTGACAAAAAAACACGTCAGTCATTGTCGATTTGTATTCATTGAAAAATGGCAGGAGGAAAGTAGCAGGGAATATTTTATTGATTGCATAAAAAACAATCAAATTGTTAGACACAAACATAGATTTCTTTGAACGATAGTGCAAAAAAAGTGTTGCAGTGATGCCAACGACAACATTTTTTTTGATGTTTTAAAAATAATTCTTAAAATAATTCTTAAACTTTTAAGATTTTTACATAAAAAATGTCTACAAAGACTATACTTTGTTTTACTCCAAAATGTAATTTTTTTTTACTTCATATTATTGATGCTGGAACATTTAAAGAAGAAATTCAGTTGTTTCCATTAACAAATTTGGAGGATATTTTACAAAAACTTCCAACTTTACCCCTGGATACTGTAATTGGAGTATTATTTCGTTTTACCACAAATGAAATAAAAGAAAAAAGTAAATTAGCAAAACTTTTGGAAGAATATTATAGTAAACATGGAATTTCATTATTTTGTTCTACATGGAATTCAATTTTTATTTCATCAATTTTAATGGCAGGTATTAGTGAACATGGCATTAAATCAATTCCTGAAGGAATTTTTTGTATTATTACATGTGATAAAGATGCTATAACAATTATTCATGGCACAAATAGCAAAATTATTCCAACAAATGATGGCAGTCTTGGACATGATTATTATTAAGGATGGACAAGGGCCAAAATGTTAGGCCCTGGCCCCCCCTGGCCCTTGCATTTTGGTCTTGGCCCTGGCCCTCGTCTATCCTTAATTATTATCATATTTTTTCCACTCAATGTCTTTGTTCCAAATTTATTAAACGAAATCTTTTAAATCTTATAAAAATTGCTGCAGGAACAACAAAAATTTATTTGATTTGTCAAAATGAACTCCACCTTCAACCAATTTCAGATGAACAAAAGAATATCCAAAAGCTTGTTGAAAATACGCTACAATCAATGGTTTTTGATGTAACAATTATCAATAAAAATGTACATGAATTTATTGGGCAAGCAATTTGTTATAAAGTTATGAAATGCTGTAATCGTTTTCATACTTCATTTGATGTTGCAAATAATCTTAAAAAAAACTACAAAAAAACCAAGTTACGTTTGAATTTACTAGCTTTAGATGCAATATTTAAAATTCACGAAATGTCTTCAAGACTTTCAGTTCGATCACTTTTAATAAGATAATAGAGGCCATCAACAAATTTCGAGGGATTTACATAAGAATTCTGTGGAGCTCGATTATTAAATTCATCCTTGGTTTTGAACTTTGAAAACGGATTGAACATTTGTTCCAAAGATTCAACAAGAAGTTCACCAGATTCACCATTTTTAGCAAGTCCCATTAAAACATTACTGCTTTAATTGGTGGAAAAGCACAAGCAGTTGCATCTAAAAAATTAGGATCCACTATTGTTTTTCTATATTAATTCTTAAATGTGTTTTTTATAGTAATTGTAGCAAATTTTACTAAAAAAAAGTACAATAAAATAAACAATTTCTTACTTATTCTTGCCCAACATGCACTAAGGAAATGAAGAGATCTTCTCGCATCAATTTCGGTTGCTAAATTCAAGAAAAACTTTTCAACAAAGAATTTATTACTGCATCATGTTGGGACACCCTGTAGTGAAAAAAAATATATAAAATATTAAAAAAAAGGTTCTTCAAATTATCACAAAGTCCATCAAAAAAATGAAATGAATGAAGTTTTTTGATTGAAATTGTTTGTTTTTATAAAAAATTTAGTTCTTGTATGACCCCAATTTTTTATTCTTATAGGCCATTTGTTTTATGACCTGTATATATTGATTTTTCTTAAAAATCATGCGATCGGTATTTTCACGCAATATTTTAAGACATAAACCCAGACGACGCCCATGCTTGAAAGAAGAATGATTTGGCTAAATTTAGGCCACGGCAAAAATGAAAAGATTTTTGATTAAATCCAATTCGATTAAAGATCAATCATTAATCCTTTTTTTGCAGCTTTCTTCTATGAAAATTTAATATACAAAAGATGGATTATTTTGAAGATCTTTTTATGGTTGATCGAAAAAGAAAACACATGAATAACAAAAAAAAGTGAAACTGCATATATTTATATTTGAATCCAAAACAAAATAAAGAAATTGGAAACAATAAAATTGCAACATTTAAATCAATTAACAAGTGTCAGATGATTTTTTTGAAAGTTTAGCTTCCACTTCTGTAATTTCTACTGCTTTGACATTAACAGGAGTTGCATCACATGCTTGGATATTTTTCAATAATTTTACGATTGGAACATTATTAAATTAATTAACAAAAAAAACTGTTATTTTAATATTTTAAAATTAGTTTTTCTAGTGGAAAAATTAGTTGTAATATAGTCGTAAATTGCATTATAACTTTCATTTTTGTTTTTACAAAAAACAAATTACTTCAAAGCTTTTTTCTTAAAGGATATCTTTCACAACTATATCCTTTAAGCTTATAGGTCAACGTCTGGCAAGACATAGGCAATGGATCGTAAATCTAAATTTGAAGAAGAATGAAAGAGACAATAGTTTTTTTTTGATCCTTGCATACGCAAGAAACATATGGGTTACAAAAAATGGCACTCTTTTGTTTAAACAAAACTTTTTCTTTCATTGATCTATTTTTTCATTCAGCAAAATAAATGAGCATATTAGTGGCATACAGAAAAAGAAAGATAAGTTTTTCTTTTTTTTGCCGAATTCAGTGCCCTCGTTTTGTCGGCTCTAAAAACCAAAAAAAGCCAACACAAATTGATTAAGTATAAAAAAAATTAATATTGATTTTTATTTGTGCCATACTCTCGATCCTTAATGATTGTAATTATTTTTCCCCTCAATTTTTTCCTCAATTTATTATATTAAAAAATGATAGAAACAAAATCTTTAAAAATATTATGGTGAAAATTGCCTTATTTTAATAAGACAATTTTCAATTCGATATTATCATTATCTTTAAAAAAGTAACGATATCGAACATTTTAACATAATTTTTGTTTAAAGCTACTATATTGAAAATCCTTCTTTTTTTACTAAAAATTGGCTTTTGTGTTTTTTGTTATATTTTTTTAGCCCTTATCTTTTTTCTTATTTTTTCGACATCTTGTAAGTCTGAAAATTATCTGAGCTAATAGTTTTTGTTTTAATGGAACAGAAACCATTTGTGAGCCAAATGAAAACCGCGATTTTCATGATTTAAATCGTACTTTTTCGTGAATCATCCTGTACTTTGCCCCAAATTCAATAAATAAATCTTTAAACAAAGTTATTAATTTTTGCCCCTAATAAAGGTATTTTTACACAAAACATTAAATTAATTTTTAAAAACTTTGGCCAAATTTATAATAAATCAAATTTTTTTGACTGTCGATTTTTTCTGAAAAAGAGAAAGAAAAATTTTGTGTGCCAGTACCTAAATTTATCCATGTTTTAACAGTATTTAAAAATAATTTTTTTCCATTATTTTTATTTTTTTTTGTTTACTTCATTTTTTACTGTATCTCTTTTCTTTATCATTTTTCACGCCCATAACTTTAAAAAAATGATGATATTTTGTCATATTAGTTGTCTTTTTTGATGAATCCGAAGTACATCTCTAGAACTGATTTTTATCTTTTTGTCTTCTTTTGGACTAAACTCTTATACCAAAGATCTTTCAAAAAAATAGAATAATTATAACTCAACAAACTTTATACAAAAAAAATAGTTAACTTGCAAAAAAACGTTTTCCACATGACTTTTTTGCTGTTATCTTTTTTATCATTTTTCACGTATCATGGACGCCTACCTATTATTTGTTTAACAAAGAGCTGACTTTTGCTCAATTAGAAGTTTTTTTTTATTTTAAGATAAATCCATGAATCCAATTAGATCAACGATCGATCATCAAAATTTTTATTTTTTTGCACTTTTGGCACAAAAAGAATTTATATATAAAAGAGCTCAGACATGAAAGATTTAAAGAAAACAATTTTTAGGTCCTCTTTACATAGTTGATTCAAACGAAATGGTAAACATCAGAGCCGATGAAGAATCACAACTATTTGATCTCCAAAATATTGAATCTAACTCAAAAAAGAAAAGTTGGATAAAAAGAATTTGGCTCGAAGTTTGTCACTTTTTTCTACAGTAATTTTTCTAATAAAACTATTTTTAGTTTAATAAAATAATTGTATATCTTTTATTTTTGGTTTCAATAATTTTGACTGCTTTGTCAATTCTGAATCTTTATTCATTTTCGTTAGAAAAAACTGAATCTGAAATCGAATATGAACGTATAAGTCTTTTTGGATATGTCGTAAAACTTCCTGGAATCTCTGATACAGAAACAAAAGCAACCACCCCAACAAAACAAATTCAAACATGCATTTTTTCTATTCTAATTTTTTTGGTCACGTCAATTGGAATTTCACATGTTTTTGAAAAATTTAAAATGCCTGGATTGTTAGGTTTGTATTTTTGATAGAAATTAAAAATTACAGTAGTTTGATGTTGTTGAACTCAGACATTTTTGCAAAGATCCGACTTTTAAAAGCTCACATTTTTTTGTTATCGGGAATCATTTTTTAGGTATCCTTCTTCTCGGAATATTATTCCGAAATGTTCCAATATTTCATCGAAATTTCTTTGTGAATGAAACGGTTGCATCATTCTTACGAAAATGTGCATTTATAATTATTTTATTAAGAGCTGGATTAGGACTTGATCCAAAAGCTTTAAAAAAACTCAAAGTTTGTTTTTTTTATTCAAACATGTTTTTTAAAAAAATGTAAAACAATTTTAGAGTGCTTGTTTTATGTTAGCAATTTTGCCATGTACTTTTGAAGCCTTTACCGTTGCCATTTTATCAATGCTACTTTTTAATATTAGTTTTTGGTTTGGATTATTGTTGGGGTAAGAGTAACACAATTTTTTTCTTTTCAAATTATTTTTTATTTTAAATATACTGTATTTTATTACTGTAAAAAAAGGTTTTTAGATTCATATTAGGAACTGTTACCACTGCAGTTACAGTACCAGCAATGCTAGATTTACAAGCAAAAAATCTTGGAAGTGAACAAGGAATTCCAACTTTGATAAATGCTGCTTCAAGCTTCGATGATGTATATGCCCTTACATGGGTATCAGTGCTTTTAAGTTCAATTAAATTAGGTTTGATTGACATAATTTGAGATTTAACACAAAATATATTTTAAATTTTAAGACTCAGGAGATGACGAAAATCATTCACATCTTTTGACAATTGTTTTTGCCCTCTTTGAAGTAATTGGAGGAGGAATTTTGGGATGTATTATGGGTAAAATTCTTTGTATTTTTCCATCTCCAGAACTTTCAAATCTTAAACTTCGTCGAATGACATTATTGCTATCTTTTTCAATGGCAGCATTTTTTGGGATGGAATTTCTTAGATATGAAATAGCTGGACCATTTGCAGTTTTGGTGCAAGGTTTTATTGCTGCATATTATTGGAATCAACAAAAAACAAATTCTGAACCGTTGAGGGAGGAAGAAGAAATTCTGAAAATTGGATGGAAATATTTTGGTTTACCATTATTATTTAGTTTAATTGGATATCAACTTGATTTGAATCAGGTATGGTTGGATTACTGTAGCAATTTTTAGATTACTGACTTCACTTTATATGTGCAACTACAGTAATACATATTATTTTTTTAGTTAAACAAAAGCAATATTTTACAATCAATTCTTGTTTTGGTCCTTGGCCTCTGTGTTAGATGTATTGTTTCTGTCTATTCATTATTTAAAACAAAATTAAACTTTAAAGAAAAATTTTTTGTTTCAATTGCATGGCTTCCAAAGGCAACGATACAAGTTTGTTTAAAAACTTATTAAACTAAAATTATCAACATTGTTCGAAATTTTAGGCAGTTTTGGCACCAATTATCATGGATTTAATTCGTGAAAATCCAACAAAATATGAAAAATATGAGACAGAAGGAAAGATAATTTTAACTGCCACAATTCTTTCAATCTTAATTACTGCACCTGCTGGTGCCATTTTAATTCGTTTACTTGGTCCATTAATGTTAAAAAAATCTAATGAAGAATGTTTTGATAGCAATGGAAATTCTGTTCAAGTATTAAATGGTGCAAATTTGAAGAAAAAATTGAATATTTAAAAAGTGTGTTACTGTATATTTTTGTAAAAATGTTAATAAAAAATTATTTAAAAAATTTTGATTATTTTTTTGTCACAAAAAAAATTTCAAAATAATTACAAATATATTTGTGAACTAACAAAAAGGTTACAAAATAAAGATAAGTCATTAAAGTGGAAATTGCCCAAAGTATAGAAAAAATGCATTTAATTTTTTAAGAAAAAAAGTGAGCTGAATTCCAAGATAAATATGAACAAAAATAATTCCAAAAAAATTTTTCGTACAACAATTATTGAATTTGCCGGAATACTTCCACGGGGAGGTGAACGATTTTGTGGATCCAGTTCTTTTCCACCCATTGTTTAAAGATCTCGTTCAAAAAATTTGCAATTTTAAAGGAAACTTCGGTTTTAAAAATAGAATCACAATATACAAATATAGGTCAGTATTATTATTTATAAAAAGAAAATTCAAATTTGAACCGCAACTATAAATCTCAAATTTTTCATCTCTTGAGAAAATTTGTCTGAAATGTTTTTTTTTTGTAAGATTGTTTTTTGAAAATGAAGATTGTCAAAAAGCTATTCTCTAACAATTAATTTTAACCAATTAAAAAAGAAGCCAAAAATCAAAGATCTGCAGAAGAAAAGTTTAAAAAACGCCTGTCGAACATGAGTGCGTTTTAGAAAATGCGTCTATTTTTTTCAGCGTGGAAAAGTTTACTGTATTTTAATACAATTTTAACGGATTTTGTTGGGGAAATTTATAAACTGAAATGAAAATTCTTATAAAATTAATTAAACAATTATACAAAGTTTTCGAGTTTCAGCGACAAAGTATGTGCTCATATAAGAATTGCTTTTCTAGGGATTTCCAACCCTAAAAAGCATTGTGAAAAAAAATAGCATTGTGAAAACTGGCATATTTTTTTTATAAAATCCCCAAAAAGGCAATCCTTAAATGTATAGTCCCCAAATTTCCGTCCCCAAAAAATAATCCCCAAAATTCGATCCCTAAAAAGCGATCTTCAAAAATCGAATCCCCAAAAACTACAACGTCAAGTTACCATAACTGAGAAAAAGAATATTTCAAACAGAGATAACATATAAGTTTTATGTACAAGCAATTGACAGAAATCCACATAAATTATTAACAAGCTAAAATCTGTTCTTTTTTCATTAATCAAAATCGACAAAAATGTGCCGTTTTTTAAGGTGAATGCCATGTAAAGAACTAACAAATTAGGCACTGACTTTCCTCAAAAGTGCTTTTTTTGGCAAAAAAAATATAGCACACATAAGCAGCGTTCGTACAACTGCAATTGATTTTTTTTCTCATCTCCACTGTCAAGGCATTGCTTTGTTTTCTCTCAGTTTCTTTAATTTAATTGAATTTTTTTGCAGATTTTTCAGATAACAATAACAACAATATAATTACTACTTTAAGATGTCTTCTTACTCGCAAAATATTAGAGATGCTAAATCTGATGTTAAGTTTTTAAAAGGACAAGTTATGCATGTTTCTGGAATACCAACTGAAAATGTGAAATATGCTACACTCGAAAATTTTTTCAACAATTATGTTCCTGATGCTAACAATATTGATGGAAATATTTATTTATCTTTTAAAAGAGCTTCGTCTGATGTTGGTTAATAGCAATTTTTTTAAAATTCTGTTTAAGTTTTCGCTTTAGGTTTATCTTCAATTCCATACCGCAGAAGAAAATGCTGCTTTAAATTCTCTGGAAAAGATGAATGAAGATGCAAAGAAAAATGATGGCAAAATTCGATTGCACGGACAAGAAATTAAATGCAGAATACTTGAAGGTGAAGAAGAAAAGCAATTTTGGTACAATATAGAAAATATGCCAGCAAATAAGAATTGTAGAAATAAACGTTATATTCGTCTTGGAGTTGGGTGTCGTGATACTGCAGCAGCAAAACTTGCAGAATATGCTTCACAAAAACTAATGGAAAAGAATGAAGCTCGTAAAAATATTGCTAATGCTAAATTTTTAAAAGGACAAATTTTGTATGTTACTGAATTGCCAACTACATTTGTTAACTTTGGTTTACTTAAAGACTTTTTCAACGAATATGTTCCTGTTGCATATGCTGATTATGAACAAGGCTCATCAGAGGTTTCTTGTTTTGCTACTTTTTTTGTTATTTTTATTAAATTTTTATCTTCAGGCTTTTATTCGATTTCGTCCAAAAAAAGTGAATACTGCGGTGAGAGCTTTGGAGGAGATGAAGGAAGATGCAAAGAATAATAATGGCAAAATTTTGTTTTATGGACATGAGATTAAATGTAGAGTTCTTGAAGGCGAAGAAGAAGAAAGATTTTGGGATGATTGTTTTAAAAAAAGAGAAAAGCATGTTTTGTTTTTATATCTTTGGGAATAACAGTTATGCTTACCAATTCTTTTTAAGAAGCAAGACAAAAGTAGAAACTAATCCAGCTAAAGCAAATAATCCCAGGCTTTTCGAACATGTTTACAACACTTTTGATTATCTCAAAGGAATTATTTGGAACTCAAATGAATCATGAAAATAATATTTAATGTAATGACATGCACATGTTCTCATTTATAAATAATGAAACAACAAAATTTTTCTTCAATGTACGCTTTTTTATTGGCATTAAAGCTAATGATTATAATGTCTAATATTTGTATTTACATGGTCTTTGCAAAACATTTGAAAAAGTAAAAAATTATTACTTAAACATATATTTAAAAATTTACACTCAAATTTTATAAAACTTTACAAATGTACTGTAAAAAAATTATAAAAAAATTCAAATTGTTTTATTAATTATTATATTTTTCGAAAACTTCTTTCATTTCATTTTGAAGCAATCGATCAGCATCCTCATAAGCATGCAATGATTTTAAAGTAATATAATCAAAGAAAGCATTTTTGAGGCTTTGACTTTGAATTTTACCTTCAATTCCATTATACATAAAAACAGCCAAAAATGGAATTATAAATGCCTGAGTTAAAAATATATAATTGTAACTCTTCTTTAATTGTTCAATGGTATACGGTACTTTGGATTTATCACCTTCAAACTCTTTTACCAAACATTCATGGTAATATTCAATTGCAAAATCTTCAGCTTGTCGACGAACAACTCCATCAGCATTATGTGCCAAAAAATATGCCAAATCATACATTGGTGAACCTTCTCGGAGAACCTGCCTGAAATTTTGCATATTTTAATTATTAATGTGTTACGGTAAAAAATTACCAATCAATAATTGCAGCAATATCATTTTGAATATCGCCATTGGCATCAATGGAAAATAAAATATTGCCAGATTTGATATCACCGTGAACAATAACTGGTGATATCCCCAAATCTTGATATGATTGTTGATGGACGTAAATCATGTAATCTTTATTAAATGCAAATTTTCGATATTTTTGGAGATATGGTTCAAAGGCATCTAAAAAATATGCAAATTTTTGAGCTTCTTCAATCCCCAAAACTAACCTCTTCGTTTACTTTTTTCCAAAAATGGCTCTATCATATCCTCAAAAAATGTTGTAATATCAGCAAATCCTCTCCGATGTTTTAAAAATTTATTTTTCCATATTGCATCATCTGTTGTAAGCAAGCATTTATGCATATGTGCCAGCTTTTGAATGAAGCATTTAATTTGTGTTAAATTTACACTTTCAAAATATGACAAAGTTTTTCCAACAGTTGTTAAATCTTCCATATGAATACAACCTTCAAGATTTTGCATATCTAATTCAACAGTTTTATAAACTTTTGGAAGTGGAATATCCAAGATTGGTGCAATCTTTTCATAGAATTCACATTCATGCTGATGAATGCTTGCAACATTTGCAACAGCTTCAAAAATTTCATTGTTTCCACCACTTTTTGAATTTGCTTTTCGGAAGGATGCAGTTCCAGGAATTTTTAAAACAGTTGTATAAATATCAGAAGGATTTTTGGAATTCGTAAAAGTTATGATAAATCGAAGAACAGCAGAAAAATAGCCTTGTCCATCGGAGACATCAGAGAAGGTTATCTGAAATTATTGTTTTATGCAAAGTTTTGGATTTTTATCAAAATTTTTAAGCTTTTTTTTTAAAAGCCGACGAATGAACTTTATTGTTAAAACGGATTTTAGATATCCGATATCTAATTTTTTTTAAGTTAAAAAATAATGAAAACTTTTTTTCGTCGATGATGTTGTTAGATATTTCTGGGTACTCGAGCCTCTTTGAAAAAATTAGTCAATTCATTTTTGAGTTTCATTGGAATCTGATTATCTTTGACAATTCACATTTTAGCTTTAAGGCGCAATTTTTAAAACTTTGAAAAAATTCAACAAAAAAACCAAATATAAAATTTATACTTTGTTGCTTTCAAACAAGCTAAAAAAAATCAACAAATTTACCTTTTCGATTTCTCTATTTTTATGAAATTTTTTAAATTTTTCATCTTTTTCATTCAAAGAATCCAACAACCATTTAAAAGTAAATGAATATTCACCAATTGGCTGAGAAACATCGAATTTTTCAGCAATTACTGCTTCACTTTTATTCGACATTTTTAAAAAGAAATTTTCTCTTGAAAAATGTTGTTTTTCTTTTTTTATTTTCTATTTTTGCTGCTTTTTATAGCAAAATTCTTTTTTCGAGTTACGTGTGTAAAAAGGACTTATTGATTGCACAACATTGTGAAGGTTGCAAAAAAAAGTGCACAAACTACAAAAATGTTTAAAACAGATAATTGCATAAAAAAGACTACAAAAAAATTTAATTGGTATTTGGTAACGATTACAGCATTCATAACATTAATATATTTTCGTAATATTCTTCCAGAAAACGAAGATGTTGTTTAATTTTCAAATGAGCTAAAAATTTTATATGGATTAAAGTGTAACTAAAATGGTTATAAAGTAAGAAAATATAAAAGTTTTCTACTTTTTTTTAAATTTTCCTTCGTTTTTTGACCATTTTTTGAAAAAAGTTTTTAAAAAAACCTTTCAAAATGTAAATGCTTTTTTTAATTCTCAAAAAATAATGACAAATTTTTATAAATCTTTTTTTTTCACCATTCATTGTTGTGTTTATTTTTTTATCTGCACAACTGGAAGAAAAAACACTGATTAAATATTAAGAATAAGATCAGCAGAAATTTGCAGATAATCTTTTATTAAAATTTAGATGAAACAAATCTGAGATTTTTCAATATTCTCAAAGTACATTATCTTGTATATAAGCATTTTTAATTACTGGTAGATATTCTTGTCTTTGTTTAAGTGTACATACGTCGAATATCACAATGTTAACTAAATAAATTTTTTGTTTACCTATTCTGTAATTTTCTAACTATCTTGTTTTATCAATTTCAAAGCTTTACCTGCATTGATGGTGCAATTGATTTAAAAAATTTCTAAAATATTCAAACAACACATTCCTCGAAAAAGAAGGAGAAGAAAAAAAATACTCAAAAAAAAGAATTTTTTTATTTTAGATCTTGATTTTCACTTTAGATCAGTTTGCCCGATAATGTTTTAACAATCAAGTTAGCACAAAATAGAATTGCAAGTTTTTTTGAAACAACACAGGCCAAAAATCAAAAAGTTTTATTTTCAATAAATACATTTTAAAATTATAAAAAAAGTACATCATTTAGGGTTGTCGATTCCCCGATTTTGTTGGTGGAATGGTAGAAATTCCCCACAAAAAAATTTCGTTAAGTTTTAAAGATTGAGAATTTTTTAAACATTTTATAAGTTTTGGATAGAAAAAAAGATGTGAATCATCTAAGAATATTGCAACTGCACTTCAACTCAATGTTTCGTAACGTCATAAATAATTGTGGTCTAATATATCATGGGTAATTACTGAAGTTACCTCTTTCCCTTTCCCTACTTTTGATGGAAATTAAACTATTTTCCCGGGAAATATGTTTTTCTTAAAAGTTAATCAATGAAAAGTTTTAAAAAAGAAAAAAACATTTAAAAATAGTGTATTAAAATCTAAAAAAATCCATTTTTTGTGAAATTTTTGGTAAAAAAAATGTCAAAAGGGAATTTCGGGAAATTCCCCCACTTTATATTATTAGGTTTGTCAAATCCTCAGTGAAACGACAACCCTAATATCATTGGATTGCATACATTCGTTAAAAACAGATAAAATAATTACGTCATCTTTTTAAGATATGAATAAAAGTCAATCATCCATTGATTAAATTATATTCTCAGATAATAAAATCTGTTTTTCAAAAGCGTGTCTAATTAATTTCGTTAAAAAATACCGTAACTTTTATAGGTATGTTAGAAAATCAATACTGTATAAATTTAAACAAAGTTGATTTTTTTTAAAGTACAGTAAGATTTTAACATAATATTTACCAATGCTTTATATTTATTCAAGTATCAAACATTTTTCGAATAAACATGGATATTTGATAGCTTTCCTCTTTTTTGTGTACCCTTTTTAAATATACACATACATATACATTTTGCAAAAAATTTGTTTAATTAAGTTTTGTTTGTTTTAATACTTTTAAAGGGTTTTTTATGGTTTAAAATAGAGGCAATTTGCGGCATTGTTTTTTTATATGATTTATATTGCTGTTTTTGCTCGCTCATTTGGCGGCCATAAAAAGCCGCTTTTATAAAAGAAGCAAAAAAAAATGAACAAAAATTTGGAGATATGAGAAAAAAAGGTCAGCGATTAATGTTGCCGTTGTTGTTGTAATTTTCTTTATTCGAGCCTTTGAAAAACGAAAAAGTTCAAATTTATGAAATTTGTTTAAAATACAAAAAAAAGTAATTATCATAAATCGGTCGCCAGGTTTTTGTAGTGCTTTTTTTGATGGTATTAAAAAATTTTTAGATTTTTGGAATAAGTCATATTAAATATTGATTGAAAGAATTAAATTGGACCACCACATGGCGAAAAAGTGAGCTTTTTAAACCCGACCGAAAAAATAAATAATATTGTAAACGAGAAGGCTGGGGCCAGAAGGGAAAGGGAAAGCCCAAAAAAATAATTTCCCATCTAGCTTTTCCCCTCCCAATTTATCGTTCTCAATGTCATCGTCGCTGTTCTTGTTCGCTCTTGTTCGACCGGTGTTGCGCGCTTTTGGTCGTCGTCGTCGTTGTTTTCATTGCTTGCTTGCTTACTTGCATAGCCCATTAAGTTTAGTTTTTCGAGGACACTTGGGAGCTTGCTTGGAAGAAGACGAAAAAAAATAGTTTTCTGCTTTTTTTTGCAACAACATTTTTGGACTTTTTTTGTCACAACAAAAAAAATGATGTAAAACAAGGAACACTACAAACTTTTTTTTTGAAAAAAAATATATATCACATTTTTGAATAATATTTATCTTTTTTTTCTTCCCCATATTTTTTTTTCATGTCCTCAAAAATATTGGTTTTG